>JAULBU010024033.1:0-18324 GCA_032358235.1 Odonthalia washingtoniensis
GTGAGCACGGCATATCTCCGTAGTCGATAGTCGCATCAAAAACGGAGTGAAGCACTTTTCTCTGAAAGTTGATCTTGTCCACCACGTATGGTCTGAGTTGGAGAATCAATAATGTTAAATAAAATAAGTCAAATAACGTATCATTAGTCGTCATTTTTGCTACAATCGTCATATATTATATCGCCAACCAATTGAGGCTCATTTGTAGCATTTTCAGTACCTCCGGACTCACTTTGCGGAACAGTACTTTCACCCACATTACCATATTAGACACGAGGAGTGGGTGCACCACGCTCATTTCCTTCCAACACTTGGTTACGAAGTCGTTTCATGTGCTGCTTCCGCACGAGACGAAAGAATTCGGCACGCTCCTGAAGATCTCCTGGGGTCTCCCAGTCTTCACTGGTGTAGGCCAACATGGCATTCTTCTTTTCCAACAGATTACTGCGTTGTAGCATCGGCAATTTTCTCGCCATTTTCTATCCCTCCCTTTCAAATATGGTCATTTGCGCGTAATCAAAGCCCTGTCTTACGCTCAGGTGGACTCTTTCCCGTCCTATATCTACTGTTTCCATCGTCCTGCGCCGTTTGACCACTCACTACATTGTTCGAAGGATCCACATTCTGCGATGATGGTGTTTGTACGTCTGCTGCTTTATCTTTCCCATCGCTTTGAACCATATCCGGTACCCCACCAGACGTCGTTCCCTCATCCGAGAACTTTGAATGGACACAGAGTGATTTATAAACTAGATTCTTTTCCATCCATCGTGGGGAAAGTCGCGAGCTTCGTAGGATGTACCGTCTCTTTTGCCGACATCGAAATAATCTCGTCCTCCGTGACACCGTGACACCAGTCGGTTTAGACGCATGAATAAGGCGTATTGAACTGCGAAACTTTTGAACATCCGAAGCCATCTCATCAAATTTCGCGCGGACGGATCGCGATGAGCAACCTGCGTACGCCTTCGAACAAGTGTTCGGCGGATTTAATGTCTTAACATTTTCGAAGAGGGTCTCCCTGAATCGCAATGCAGTCTGATCAACTCCAGTTACTGCGTCCTCTGATGTGTAGATCCACGCTCTGGCCAGGCGCCCCAACTCCACTTCACTCCAGCCGCTCTCTCTTTCCATTACAATATAATGTCCGCTTTGCTACTTTCTATTTGAAAAATAAACTGGCCCGGTGAAGTGGTTGATATTTAGATCCCGGTTTAGTGGTAATGGACTTCCGCGCGCGGGTGTACTTAGATTGGCCGTCTCAGCCCGTTTACGGTTTAGCTCATCAAAGCACTTCTTTTGTTGTTCTTCTTAACGAAACGTGCAGTCTTTGATGCGGTGACGTCGTCCTTTAGACTTACAAGGAGGGAAAAGGCATAGAAGTACGTCACTATTTTTCTTGGTTGTCTTCTTTCTGGGGTTAAAGGAATCCTTGTTTGATTCGGGTTGAAGAGATGGACTTGTTTTTGGTACCTGAATTTTTGCTGGCGAGTGACTTCTTGGGTCCGCTATCCACTAATTTCAATGAATCAGACAACTTGACTGCGTGTTTCAAGAAACCTTTGAAGTCTTTTTTGAGGTCGTGGAAAGCGAATTCCAGGTTTGATCTCAAACGTTCTTGGATGTTGATCCAGCGTATCGCGCTCAATATGTAGTAGAGAGCGACCTTCGGGTTTAACTTCATCTGCCAAGAAACGCCATTTCGGCGCAGCAAGGTGTGGTAAGTTACGAACAGATTTTGCACTGTGGATGTCGCATTCTTGTCGTACATATCAATTTTCAGCTCTTTGGTAATTATCGTATCCAACGTTGCCAAGTTGACTGACTCCTTGCACTGTTCTGTTTTTTGACGAAATAAGCGTGGGGAACGTCATCGTTTAGATCGTCGTAGTAATCAACGTCATTGATGAAGCCAAGATCGATATTCGACTCCAAGTACTCAGCGTCAACGCAAAACTTTAAATTGACAGGGAGCACCGCTTCTGATGAGATCGTACTGGTTGATACGAGCTGCAAAACGCGTGGGGTGATCTCCTTGGCGTACTGGTCGTACGTGGCGAGGAAGAATCGGATTGATTCGGCATCAGTCCGGATTAGTACGGTATGGTTTACCGACAATTCTGCGACTGGTGGATATCCGGTGGGGTGACACGGCACCAGAAACTACAATGGTTGAATAACGTATGTAGTGTTCATTCATAATAAACTGTGTTAAAATGAATTAATTGCGATATAAATCTCCGTACGAACTGGAAACGTTGGAAGTCACACGTAGGTGTCATCTAAAGAATCTACGATTTACGAATGAAAACTGAATGCGGACATTGATCCGAACTGCGATGTTCGCAGTTCGGATGAATGAAATCATTACAAAACCTACATTTCATGGAAGATATATTTAATGTGACATTCAAAGGGCGTCCGGGATGCGCAGTTAAAATAACCCTAAATTACGATAATTTATCAATAATTTCTCAGAAATGTGGGTATGTGTATTGCGTATATCACTGGGATGCGGTGCGTATGGGTACAAAAACATAAAATAATTAATATATAATATAGCATATAATATATATGTCATATTACGTCAGTAACTTCATAATTCAAATTTCCCAACATAGCGTTAGATTATTTGGACCAAAATATGGCAAAAAAATGTAATTTTTTGACATTTATTGGGTTCTAGTTCGATATTCTTAAGGAGCATGTACAGTAGTATTTAGAACTTTGGTCTCCATTATTATTTGAAACATTTGGGAGAAATTCAAAATGATTTAGAGTCCTTTTTTCAAACGTATTGAAAGGTATTTCAAAATTCGTATAATCAAATTTCCTTCATTTTGGAAAATACTGCAATTTGTAATATTGCCATTCCGAAATGTAGTTAGATCCAGAATCCGAAATATATGGATTTTGGCAAAACATTGGTGAAACCGAACAGATGTTGCCAACCTATTCAATAAATATTGAAAAGAACCAACATCAAATTGATATGACCTGACTTTAGATTCTAAAATATTGGAAACTTTTCATTTTCTGTGGACTTCATTTTAGTGATCGGCCAAAGAATCTTGACTCGTGGTCTTTTTTATTCGAAATAGAAACCCAATTGTTGAGGTTGATACCAAAATTGAAAGTATTCAAGTCCACTGTACATTGAAGTGATTCAAACATATTTCGATGAAAAATCTGAATACCTTGATAAGTGCATGTGAACAAATATTAGGAATACAAAAATGCTTTTGAAAAAAATGAAAGAAAGATAATAATGCAAAATTACTGTAATCAACGCAGTCTTCCATTCCATTATTTACAGTCTGACAGTGTAAATATCATCAGTTGGCACATTTCGAATTGGATTTGTAAAAAATGTAGGAATTGAACAATCCTCAATTGAGAGTGTTGATTCTCCCTCGACAGTCATTCAGACTATTATTACGTATTACTGTAGCCTCGTTATGCATATTTAAGCGTCATACATCATCAAATCACGTCACAATTCTATTCCATTCCACCATAATCTGCAAATAGAAATAGTACTTATGAAACGTTGTCATCATCCATCAACACGTGGAAGTTTTTGAACAGCAAATGCATCGTGTCACAATCAGGGACCTATTCAATTAATACGGCAGTGGCGGAGAGGGCAATCACAGAGTAAGTCTTCAACCAGACACCATTCAATAACATACGCTGCTCACTTTTTGAAATCAATTTATTGATTAGTCCAAACCCTTGTATGACTCGTTCTTCTTGCCTCATACCTTCATGACCCTTCAGAAGGAATTGGTATTCCTGACTATCGTTTCCAATGGTCGACAACTTTCGAGGTCGTTGATTACTTTGCATCACATGCAGTCGAGGGTTAAGTTGTTCGATCCCCACAATAGCTTCGACTTCATCAGTATCGTACGTCCCAGGAGCCGCTAAAGTGAGGCCGCATGCCTCACTCAGTCCGTTTTAACATGCTTGAAATGTAGCTTTGTTTTTTGATATCCTTGAAGATTCGGCCATCAATATGCCACTTTCGTTCAATGTAGTATCGAAATGATTCTTCCTCAGCGCCGCGTCACGATCCGCTCAGTAAGGCATGCAAACTTGCTGAGCATCATGAAGATTGCGACCAAATAGAGAAACAAAATCTCTTTCATGAGAGTTTTCTGCACCCTCGCTAACCTCAGAATGCAATGGAGCCAGTTTGTTAAACACTCAATCCACATCGTGCTCAACATAATGCAGCTTGGACTCTTTTCCCAATTTTTCATACCACATTTCCGTCCAAAAAATTTCGACTCTCACAAGCTCCCGTTTGACCAATCGCACCTGAACGACAATATTATCATGATCTTTTTCGAGTTCTTCCAAGATCTCGCTTGCAACCAGACTTTTCTTTTCCTGTTGCATGGCTCCGGCACTTTTGGCCACTATTAACGGATAGACTGCACGAAACATGAGGATGTGCTTTCCCAATGCATGTTCAAACATTTTTCACTCCTTTCTGCACGTCAGTTTGTGGTGTATCTACAGGGGCAATAATTTTAGGCACAAATTCTAACCATCCCACAATATTTGTAGTCTCAAACCCCTCGTCTAATTCAACATAGATCTTAGCATAACCACGGTACCGAAACCACAGTGTCAAAAATTTGATCGAATCCTCAAGCCTGGACTTCACGAATAATTCAATTGATTTGAAAAAGCCGTACACAGTCTTTGTCAAAAAACTTCTTTCTGCTTCTCCAGTTAACGAACTGAATCTGTTGATGCTACCCATTGATTTTTTTATCAGGAAGATCAAAGCTTCGAAACGCGCACCATTCATCACCGGCCAATAATTCCAATCTTTGTACCTCGTCGGGAAGACTTTTGGGGCCCATTATGAATAGACAATATGAACAACAAGACTTTGGTTATTGATACGACTATCTTGAAATCTGGGTCCCCATTTTGATAGCTTCGAAAAGACCTCCCCGTCAAACTCCACATGATTGTATGCTCTAGCCATTGCAACTTATTTTCAATTGTACCAAAGAGAAGGGTGCGGTTAATCAGAACTTGATACCAAATTTGACGATCTGATTTGCAGCCTTCCAGCTGTTCCTCCCATACATCCAGTAAGCGCTACCTTCCTTGTACAACTGAATCATCTTCGGCCATTCGTAAGCAACCTATCATTTCTTCCAACTTGACCAGAGTTTAAGACGGCACGAAGTGGTAATAGGCACGAGAATACCCTTTAGAAACACGGGAAGTGAGTTCCAAATCAAGTTGACGTTCAGCTTTTTGGATATACTCTTCCAGTATTCATCTAGATAAACTGCCACCAAGCCCAAGCATCAAAACAAACACCAAACAAATAGGACCTTTGTCACTAACACTTCATCCGAGAAAATTACTAAATCTACGTGGTGAAGGAGGTTGTTTTGTTCCTGGTAGAGTGATATGATGATGGAAATTACTGAATGAATTAAACAGAAATGGTGTCACCACAATATATGGAGAGTTTTAGCAGGAGAAAGGAAAGGATGGGGAAGGTGATGTCAGTGAGTTATGGAAGTCAGAGAATTACAAAAAGTCACATGAACAGAAAACCCTTTTAGTGAAGTGAATCGACCAGATTTGAAACGATTTCAAATCACAGTTTAACAATTTGACCCAAAAAGTACAGTAGTACAAAAAAATTGATTTGGAAAGTTATGTTTCAACCAGAATGAATCACCATAAACGTGTATATACAATGGCACTGTAATTTAATATACGTTTATACATTGTGACAAAAAATTACTTATTTAATCTTCAACGTGTAACACCTAGATGTTACTATTGTATAGATAAGAGTAAAAACCGAAAAAGTCCGTTAAACTGTAGCATCGCTCTGATGTGGAGCTATCTTGATTCAGTCTGAACATACCTGATAATAAGTTTTGGTTGAAACTGCCACAAGATAGCTGTGCATCACCGTTTCAAAACGACGAATCCCTGAATCTGAACGGCTATTATTTTCTTTCTGTAACGGGAAATCTTAATAACACATATCATCAATTAAGAACCTGATTTAGTTTGTCAATACCTCTTCTGGCAGGTGAAACAATTTCGCAAAAGCTTCACAGACGTTACAAACACACATTGTGTCGATAAAATCTGAACAAAATCTGAAATAACACACTTTTCAACCTGAACGGCTAGTATTTTCCTATGACTGGAAAAACATCTCATTCTACATCTCACTTCATATCAATCTCCAGACTTCTTTTGATTATTCCTCCTATATTTAAACGTCGGCTATTCTTCTTCTAATTCGTGATAAAATCTTATCAAAACTCTGCAGTCGTTTCAACAATTCTATCAAACTGCACGAACATGTGAAAAATTGGATATTCTGCATCTATCCTGTGACACTATCTGATTTTAGGTAATATCTATCTTAGTATCAACAAACAACTGATCTAATTGCTACAAAACTTCCTCTAAACCTTTCGCTATTCTGAATCTTCCCGAGAATTGACGGAATCAAAACAGTCATTTAATTTAAGAAATATTTCAGTAATACTGATATAATTCTGATATTGATAGTATCAAACGAGCGACTTTTCTGAGTGTTCTTTACTCTATTTAAACCATTTTATATTCTACATCTTCAGACTGTACAATTCTATCACCACCGTGCAACCTTTTCAACCTTTATATTTGTTGAGACCTCTCATCGTATGAAACGCCAATATATTTGATATCTATTCTATATAGAGATATTTCACCGCTAAAAAGGACAAAACAAGAGCAATGGGAAAAAAATGAACGATGATAATGGTTATAATGATTATTTTTTGTTCCTGTTAATAGTAGAAGTGATTATAGTCCTCGTGCAACAAGTCCCGTAAGAGATCATGATCTGAGATGGCCAAAGCGACTACAAAGGCGCAACAGGAGAAAAGGACAAGATAATTGGCAAGATGATGATGGTGATAATGTTGATTTGTCTGTCACGACTAATTATAGAATTAATAATAGTCCGCATGAAATTAGACGCCCTAATCGTGATTGTTCTGTTGCTAGAAATTCGTCACGACTGCAAAGTCGAAACAAGGGGAAAGGAAAAGATAGTATGAACGATGATGATGATAATGATAATGATGATAATAATTACTTGCTTGCCAAATTTTCCTCAGTAGTCCACTTAGTCCTCATCAGCATTATAATATCTAACGGGAAGATAGTAAAAAACAGTCTTCTTACTCACAATTTGATTTCCCCGCGCGGATTCCTTGAAATTCAAAAGGTTCAATTTAATAGGATAAAAACTTAAATTTGACGCATTCAAAGGTATCACTGACTTATCGCTGTATAATTGTAAAAGTGCAATACATGTTTCTTGTTCACGTTTTTTCATTCGTCCTCCAATAAAACGTTTTATCCTTGCTCTCCTCAATTGCATCTCTCACCACTCCGGCAGTATTTCGTAGATCCCAATTCATGGGATGACTCCTAACAACACTTTCAAACGGGTGAAAAATAATATCCCCATAATTAGTTGAGTTAATCTGCTTTTTCAAAGTTTCCACTGGATCCCATAAATAAACTTCAAAGCTGACATCATCTTTTGTCTGTACTTCATATGTTTTCAATATCCTTTGAAAAATGTCCAGTCTATGACTCCTGATTTCCTCCACACAATGAAAGGTTGTAAAAAACCTGTCACTAAAATTTGAATTACTTTTTATAACAGACATAGCTTCATTACAAACCCTTTCATTGGAGCCGATCCCAACTTTCATGAATGCTGGGCATAAATTCTCTATAGCTTCATATGCCGCATTATGAGTGAGATTAGGCTCCATCGTATTAATCGTAGTATCTGAAAAAGTTATACAGAGAGTTTACTTCAGAAAGTATCGCCTTCACATGTATTTTTTCACATTCCAGGAATTCTTGGTGTTGATTTGTAGTTATTCTGTCCACTGCCAATATGTTAGCACCGGTAGGACCAATGATACTCTTGGGGACACCCATAGATCTCCTACACTTAGTTCCAGCCCTTGGAGAAATGTTCCGACATAAACGAAGGGGGTGATCACGAGATTTATGATAGTACGAGGCGTGATTACTTTTACCGCTATAATCACATGACGGCAAATCAGGCCTGAACGGTTTATCCATGAAAATTGGTTCTGAAATAGAAGTATATCAATCTCAGCAGAACTGTTAAAGTTAAACTGATAAATTTAAAAATTCCATTACGTCACGTGATACGGTATCAATTATACGTACCTGTTAAATATAAAATAAGTTTTTATTATCCTCGTCGACGGCGCCAACTTTTAAATTAAAATTTATGCCGTTTCAAAAAAAATCGAATACAAACTGGAAAAGTGAAAAAGAAAAAGAATTCTTTACAGTCACAACGTTTCTCCTTCCGGCTATTTTCGGATGTCTATACTATATTGGATGGAATTGAGGAGCTACAAAATAAATTGGAACTGGAAATTTTGCGTTTTTCTTCAACATACCATCTTGAAATGTAGTACCACTGTAGTACAACCAGTAGTTGGGTAACTCATCGATGGCGACAGGGCTGTAGAAACAATATTTCCATTTCCAAAAAATATTGACAACAAATTGGAAAAATTTAGAATCCCAAAAATTATTTACGATCACTAGATTTCACTTTCAGGTTATCTCGAGATGTTCATATTATATTGTATGGAATTGGCGAGTGTCAAAATAAATTGGCACAGAAAAAATTTCATTTTGGCCTTTCAATGTTTTTTGGGCAAAATTGTTTTTCAAAGATACAGACATATATGTCCCATATATCCTTATCGCATTGTTTGTGATAAAATATATGGAACATATAATGACATACATAAATATACTATGTAATGTGTATGTCATATAGGTCATTTTTATTATGAAGGTAAACGGGAAAATACAGAAAAGTAAGGGCGAACAAAAATAAGATATGAAACAAAACAAGAAAAAATTGAAATGCAAAAAACGTAATAAAAAATCCATTTCTCATCACTTGTATATATATGTATACCTAGATTCATGAAACCAGAACCAAAAATAGTTAGTATTGTGAAAAAGGAGGGGTGAATTTGAAATATGTACCACAATACAAAAACCAAACAGAACACAGAACAAACTACGGGAACAGAAAGTCTGTATCTGTCTGTTCATGGCCACTTCTGTATGTGAAAATGCTGGAAATAAATAAAAGATAGAAAGTAGAAAGGGAAACATGGTTAGAAATATGAAATAATAAATGTGTTGTATACGTAAAGATAATTATGAAAAATAGACATACCGAATAAAGCAATGCGAGCAGACTGTCAGGTTGCAAAGAATGAAAGTAGCCCTTTGAAATCTGCTGGGGAAGATATATTTGAATGTGTTGCTGTGAATATATAATGATGAATATAGTTATGACCTTTTGTAGAAAAAGAAATGCGAGCAGATTAAATTACCGAATTTTGGTGAAACCCCAAACTGCCCTACCGAAGTATGAATACGTCGGGATGTTCTTTATTGCTCTGTCTTCAGTAAGTCAGCCAGAGGCCCCAAAAAATAGGTACTTTGACTGAAAACGTTGTGGAGAGTTTGGGAAAGTCATGATGTGGAAGTGAGGGAAGAATGTTGCTCAACGGTGCAGCGTGCTAATCGAGGCGAAGAGAGTTGACTGTGAGTCCTGACTGGTCGCCATCTGCTCGCTGCAGTGGCCGACGGTCGTGTATTTTATTAGGAAATGAGGCTTTTGTAAGGATTGCTTACAGAACCGAAAGATATAAAATTCTAATTACAAGTATTCAAGTCAGCGCGCACTCCCAGTGGTCTAGTGGTTAAAGATCCCTTTCTGGGTACGTCGAGACGCGAGTTCGATTCTTGTTGGTGACGCTGACGGAACTTGGGCCGGGAAAGTCCCCCGATGCGGGGCTTTTGTTGCGCAGCGTAGAAATACTGTAAGCAGCCACTGAAAAGCAAAAAACAAAAATGTAAATTATTATTTCCCAAAAAAGATTGTTCCGACATGGTAATTTTAATTTACCTGCTGTTGTTTTGGTTTCAAGCAGCTGTTAATGGCGGGAATGACACAACGTGGAAGGAATGAAAGTTAGTAAAACACAAAATATCAAAGTCTCTTTACTTTTGTTGTATAAAAATGGTGTAAATTTTACTATATCGATCAAGACAAAACCAAAACAATAGATAGGTCAATAAAAATGGTAATATTCCAGCCACCACAAATTTTAACCAAGTGGTGGCATTATCACCTTCGTATGTTCGTAATCCATATCATCACCATTATCCTCTCCGTGATAATATTCATATCCAGCTGCACTAGGAGGGTTGATTGAGTGTTGTAAAACAATCTTAATTGGAGGATGACCTCTCCGCCACAGTGACCGAACAAACTCATATGAAATGGCGCCTCTAAAGATACTACTACCCTCGGGAATGGCATACATATGATATCTGAGAGCATAAGTTCCACCTAATCCTGCACCAACATGTTACACATTGCCGTGTCCAATGAAAATATATTGTGCGGGATAGTGATTTCTTCCGATTCCAGGATGTTTGCTAAACGTTCTTTTTTCCTTATCGCTGTAATGAACATACCTGTGCGATCCCGGTGCAATCCATATAGATATATATTCACAGGCGGTTCTAATTGTAAAATATGCAGGCTAACCACTGTCTCTAACGTCAAAGTAGTTATGACCATGCTGCGCTAGGCAATCAATACCAATGAGAATAACTCGACGCCCTAGTATTGGAATTTCTGTATGCAATTCTGCATTGTTATCCAAATTAATCAATGCGCACATCCATCCAATCCATAGGTCCAATGCTGCACCTATTTTCGCCAGATGTCCATACAATTCGGTTTCGAACAGTTTTTCAAGTAATTTTCTTGTACTAGAGTAACGGGCAATTACCTTGTTTCTATCATCTGTATCATTGTCAGTATCGCCTCTATCCATGATCGAATTCCAGTCTTGTATGTTGTCTTCATATTTCAAGTGTTCCGGCTCTGTAACGATTTCTTCTACTTTTTTAAAGGAAGCACCAATTTGTGTGTTTGGGAACCCTTAAAACAATTTTCTATTTTCTTGTCTGGTAATTCGAACTGTTCACATGTGCCATAAAGAATGCAATACCCTTCCCTATCCATTTGTTGCTTCTTCCCAACAAAGGAAACTTTTTCGAAACAATTATACTCGTCAATAAACGCATAAAACCAACGTCCGGCATCACTCAAATATTGTAATGACTCAATATAGTCTGTTCGATTCCTTTGCAGCCCACATCCATGCAAGATTTCCGATTTCTAAGATGTAAACATACTCGAAAAAGTTATGTAGACGATGACCATCGTGGATAAATTCTGACCTTATTAATGTCCGGGTGTCCCTTATTTTTATCTTGTGCCGCACAGTTTTACGATCACCAGGAATTCTACTATATTCAGATCTGTCTCTATTCCTCCCTATATCTCCTTCCAATTTTTTAACTCTGTTCAGTTCAGTACCGGAACGTATGTCTTTGATGTAGTAACATGTGTGCAATGGTAACCACATCTTGACATCGTTGAGCCATTTTAAGTTATTGTCGTGAACATTCGTGTAGCGATATCGTAAGAGGAAGGGATTTATCGAACGGTTCCAGGTCTTATCTACGTTGAGGAGGTGTTGAGGAGGAAGTGTTTGGTTTTGAGGTGCTGGTGGCTAA
The DNA here is from genome assembly GCA_032358235.1 of Odonthalia washingtoniensis. Taxonomy (NCBI): domain Eukaryota; phylum Rhodophyta; class Florideophyceae; order Ceramiales; family Rhodomelaceae; genus Odonthalia; species Odonthalia washingtoniensis. The sequence continues at coordinate 11,731 of JAULBU010024033.1, forward strand.
AAACGTTTTGTTTGAGGGGCCGATGGATCTAAATCTAATTCTAAATTTTTTGTGATTTCTTCTTCTAAATCAAAATCTTCTATGATTTATTCTAATGCTTTTCCGTTATTATTCGTGACATTCTTCGTCGGGGAAGGGGGTGAATCATCGTCGCGATCAATTATGATGGTTGTTGATTGCTTTCGTTTTATTCCAAGTCTTGTTCTCGGTTGACGCCCTCCATGTACCCCCATTCCATCGTTCGTTTTATTTTTGGTTGATGGTTCTGGTTCTTGGAAGAACTGTTTCCTTATATTCTTCAGAATTATTGCATGGCGCTTTTAAGAATGGAATTCCAACTTGGCGGCATTGTTACCTTATCCAAACTCTATTAATTTTACATGACTGAAAAATAGTATGAATCTTCTGTGATTTTGTCGTCGTCTCTGTAATAAGGCTTTCCATGAGTTCCTTCATCGTCTTCGGTACATATTCTTCTCCCAGGTTACAGCCATTACTTACCATTATTCTAACAGTTCATTTGTTTTCTATTCAGAAGGTAACACCAACACTGTAGAAAGCGCTGGCATCAAACAAACCCTGTTTCCACCTTGATAACATGCTTGCGCTCCGTCGAGAAGAAGCATGATATCTTCCTTTGTATCATTTAGGAGTCATACAGTGTTGAAATACGTTGAACATATTTTTCCAGACTCCTCCCCATCCCCCAATTACTGAGTTGTCTGCATCCGTGTTATAAGAGACTCATATTTTACCAACATCTTCGAAAAACGTGCATAACGAGCGTCCATACTTGATGCCTTATTATGAAGGAAATTTGAACGTTGCATGTTGTTCGAAATATCACCTGACCTTGCCAACACAAACGATTTACCATACTCTTTCTTGAAATTTTCAACATATCGAATGAGGCTCTACATTAAAACAATAAATGATACATTTTTCTTCGTCTGTGATGGGGAAATGTTCCTAATCGGACAAATAATTATCACCTCCCATGACGTCATCGAGATATTATTTTGTGGGGACACTAGTCCAGCACGAATGGGTTTCCTTGCCCAGTCCAACGTCTTAGAAGTCTGCCTTTCCAACAACATGTTAATTACCGCAAGTCTATGAAGCCTATTGACAAGAATCAGTTTGTTTTTCTCACGTAAACACAGTTTACCATTGTCCAGAGTAAACATATCATCGACGGTATCTAACTTATAATCGTCATTTACTTCCGGGAGATCAGCCTCTTCAAATGTAACAGATATAATTCCATAGCTAACCTCGTACTTCTCCTTCTGAAACGATTCCAGAAAATTATCTCGATGTGTTGCGGCCACGTTGCGGAGCGGATTTTTGACAGCTCGTATTTTTTGTGCTCTTAGAAACATCTCCACACTCTCGTAATTGTTTATGTTGAACTAGTGTAGTTTAAACGAATTAACATCCTCCTCCACATTGTTTGTTTCCTATTAAATTACCTCTCCTTCAGGTTCCACATATATTTTGATTGCCTGGAAATCAAAACAGTACACAGTTCTTTCCTCTCACACCAAAATCATCCAGTCACTGGATGAATTGGATTTAGATTTAGAAACGGAGTCTTACGATTTTTATTACTTTTGACAGCAGATTATACGGGTATGTAATTTTCTTGTACTTCTTGTTGATGACAACTTCTTCGATAATGATTCTATGCAGACTGTCCGGTACCCCCTCCGTTGTGTCAATATTACAAATTTTAAATTTTCCAATCATCATGAGTGTGACCACGAAACGGTTTAGTTGTTACTAAAGCACTCCCAACCACAAATTTGGAAATTTTAGTTGAATATGTGGTCCTTTTGCATTTTGAAAACTTGGTAAAATCATTTGCAGAAGTACAATCTTGGCAGAATAGTTTAACTATATCACCTGCTGCAATTTCCTTCGATGCAAAATCCGTTCCATACTGTTCACCAAGTACCAACTTGTAAAATATTGCCTTCCCTCCAACAGAAGGTAACGGTGTAGATGTAAGTCATTGTTAAATTCTATGTTGCCGTGCATTACTTGTTGAAATATGTTGAAAAGACCTTTTCTAATGTTTGTCTTTATAGTATTAAGTTGATTACAAGTTGAGATAGTTGCTTAAAGGTGTGGAAAGTCCTCTGAGGTTCAGGTTGAAATATGTTGCACTGATATGATCGTGCAAACTTTATAGTTAGTCAGTGATGATAGTTCATTTCAAATGTTAAGTTCACAATACATGCAATGATCTTTAGTTGAACTCGCATCTTGCATTTTTACAACCGTACCTGTTGTGATAATGTCGTGAGAACCACTCCCATGGTCTGTACAAAATTTTGAAAAATTGAAAATGAAATGTTTTGTCCTGCTGGACAAAAACGTTCCTTTTTTTCATTTTTTAAATTTATAAGATCGGTTGCTCACTACCCTCTACTACAATTTATCACCATTCCAATTCGACAAACATTTGTAGAGAAATTACACGTCGAACAATGATTTTAAAAATTATAAGAACGGTTGCCACTGTCAACCATTTTTATAATTTGGTTCAACTACCAAGTTGGTAACCGTTCTTATAATTTTGAAAATAATTTGTAGTAGAGGGTAGTAGCACTACTACCACCCTGTACTACAATGTATCACCATCCAATTCGACAATAATATGTAGATAATTTACACGATCCAGAATGATTTTAAAAATTATGAGAACGGTTGATACTACTCTGGTGTCAACCGTTGTAGGAGGTGACCCTCTACTACAATCTATCACAATCCAATTCAACAAACAATTGTAGAGAAATTACACGATTATGTTGATCGTGCTATTTATGTACAGTTATTTGTCGAATTTGATGGTGCTGAAAAATGAAATATGCATGCCGTTTGTTGATTTTTGAAAGGACTGAACAGTTAGTTAAAAAAGTATGACAAAGAGAAAGAAGGATTTTTAGAAAACGCAAGGTAGTACGTTAATTAACCTGGAATTCATCTCCCGGAAATGGCTATAAAAGCAGGTCTGCGAACAATTACTAAGATTGCTTTTCATTCCCTTCCTTTTAAAACATTGGTACTTTCCATCTTCTCCATTGAAACTGTGCTGGTCGATACGGTGCCGGGGTTTATGAGGCGGGGCGATCGCAGATGACGAGTGTGGACTTGACTTTATCATGACTATTTACCACATGCTTTAGCTGAGTTGAAATTTGTCCTCTGAGGTGGATTCCGTATTGTAGATACCGATACCACATCTTTCAGTACTGTTTATATAGTTGAGGTCCATGGAGCGGGGGTTACCGCTGCCTACGAGTGCGGAATTTGCTTCATCATGCCCATTGACTACACGGTGATGCTGAGTTCGGATTCATCCTCTGCAGGAGCTTCCTCGTTGTGGATACCGATATATTCCTCCTTTCCTTAGATTTCATAGTTAACTCCAAATCTTGCTGTATAGTTCTAATAGTATTAAAGCTATACAGCAATATTTGGTGACAGTATCCACAAAGACTAGTAGTCGGGGTCCATGGGTAAAAACGTTTCAGCCATGGACTCGGACTACTAGTCTGTACATTATCACCACATTAGTTTGTTCAACAGACCTTTGTATTAATATTATACAGGAACATTATAACAACATGGAAAAAGAGGAAAAGACGGTTCTCTTTATAAAATATTCAACAACATAATTAATCTGTTCGTTCAAATTGATGATTATGACGTGTTGGGTGAAATGTTGGACACTTCATGAAACCTTCACATAATGGCGCAGTAAAATATTGTTCTCCTCTTTACATAAAAAAAAATAGCAAGTCTTTTTTTCAAAGACGTGCACGAAAACTCCACTATTTCAACTTCTGGAATTTTAAAATAGTTCAGGCGAAGGGAATCTACCTTCACCATCCATTCTTTACACAATACAGTGCCGTCCATGCCCCTAATGAATCACATTTCCCAAAAACAGGAACACTGACATGATCCACAGAGTGCTGACTTATGGGACAAAGAAAATGACAAAGCATAGCACAATGGGTTTACTTTCGTACCACCTATTTCAAAAATTATGTGCATAGTTTGCTCGGAACACTGTTGGGGTATTGTATAACAGTCTCATGGTATCACATTCGATATATTTCTTTATGATGGCAACAATTATATCGTTCCTATTTCTTCAAATATTGAAATATTGAAATTTTGAAAAATCTAACAATTTATTAAAATTTTGTAATAATGCTTGAATCCATTTCACTTATTATATATATTAGATACATATAATAATTTAGAAATAATCTACTTAATTATTTGCTGTTACAATTCCAATCTTTTCCATGACACAGAATGGTGGTTCCCGCCGTATGTTATTTCCGACATCGTTTCAAAAATGAAATGATATCCAACAACAATAGTTACGAAACAATTTATATGCAATACTAGGTATTACACATATTCCAACAACATATTGACTAATTTAAAACTGCATTCAATAGCATGTAGGAACAGAAAAGGGAACTATGACATCCATCAGGAACAGTAACAATTAGTTACACCGGTTGGGGGAAGGTGCTCTACCCGTTGCGATCCATAAGACACCCACCGACACCAGCGAACTAGATGACATACCATATACAATATTCAGCCCTGATGTAACAACCATATTAATAGCTTCCGAAAAAATGAGCGATGTGTCAACTTTCGCAAACCAATTGTTGGCACTTTCAGATGACATTGGTTCTTCTGCTGTAGGAAAAGTTATCCAGTTGCTTCTAAAAGACACGTTCAATGCAGATATGTTTTGTAACTAAATAAGCTGTTTGAAGCAATTAATATCATTTGCCGGCAGAACAGTCACTCAGAGTCTAATGGATCATGGTTTCCAAAAAGTTGAGGTTCCATACAGCACTGCTTCAGACGATAGTAGAAAGGTATTTTTTCACAAGAAAAACATCATTCAGGTCTTGAGTAAACAGATGAGTGTGGTAAATTTGAATGACGAGAAATTCAGACCATGTTACAACGATCTAGATCGGGCATACGTTTCTCACCCGCTTCATTCACAATTCTTCGCATACATGTACATGTGAATAAGAACACAGATTAGGTGCAGCGAGTCTTCCTTATTTGAATGGAATCAAAGTAGAGTTATAATGTCCAAGTCTTTTGTTGGAATTTCACAGATATATACAGATAAAACAGCAACAAATTTGAAGTCGCATTCGTTAATTGGATACCAAGTACATGTATTATTTCTTAATATGTCTGTTTAAACAAGAATTTTACTAATATACCATGGATATACTTCGGTTCGCTTCTTTCCAGTCGGCGCACAAGGATCACAGTCACAACTCGTCTGTGTTTTCGGAAATTAAATTCCCATTTCAAATGGCGCAGTTGGGGACATTCCCCCATATACTACAAAGTTCACTGATTGGAACGTAATTGCAGTGTATAGTTGAGAAATCCACAGTATCTGTGTATTTCTTGTATGACAAATTCGAGGACCCTGCACAATTTGTAGATTATTTGTATCGTGCATTCATGGCTATACAGTATTTGTAGATTATTTGTATAACACATTGAATTTCTATTCACAATTTGTAGATTACACGTGTGACACTTTCAGCGCCCCTTCACTATTTGTAGATTATTTTTATGACAAATTAAAAAACACTTTCATGCTGTGTAGGATTTTCGTAGTTTTCCGTCCCCAATAACCGCGATACGTAGATATCCGGTGAGGTGAAACGTCACCAAAAACTACAATAATGTATGTAGTGTACATTAATATTGAACTGTGTTAAACGGAATAAATTGCAATAGAAATCTCCGTACGAACTGGAAACGTGGGAAGTGACACGTAGGTGTCATCCACAGAATCTACCATTCCCGAATGGAAGATAGATTAGCACAGTACTCCGAACTGCGATATTCGCAGTTTGAATGAATGTAGTCATTACAAAATCTACATTTAATGGAAGATAATTTGAATGTGACATCCAAAGGACATCCCGGATGTGTAGTTAAAATGACCATATACTACGATAAATTATCAAAGACATATCCGAAAGGTGGATGTGTCTATTGAGTATATCACTGAGATATGGTGAATATGGGTATACAAATATGAAGTAATTAATATAGAATATAGAATCTTATATAGTATATATTATATATGTCATGATATATGTCCCATATATCCTTACCGCATCGTTTGTGATAAAAGATGTGGGACACAAAATATGAGATACATATATACTATATAATATGTCTGTCATAAAGGTCATGTTTTCATCAAGGTAAACGAAATATCCAGAAAAGAAAGGGTGAAAAAAAAAAGATATGAATCATGCAGTACCTCGCCCTGTGGCAGGTACTGAGATATACCCACACTATTCTCTGTATCCAAATTTCTGTTTCTATTCCTTTCTATTGTCTTCCATTTCATAAAACGCTTCTTCCTTTCTCCTTTTTGCCCACCTACACATGTTTACTCGCCCCCTGCTGGCCACTTGTAGCCTTCAGTATTGCCTACTAATTATCATTTCGTCGACGGTAACCGGCACCGACCTGGATGGACATCTTTTCCATGGTGAGAACTCGCCC
>JAULBU010024044.1:0-18322 GCA_032358235.1 Odonthalia washingtoniensis
AAACTGGACGAACTGAGCAGAAATTGTACTGGATAATGGCATAAAACGGTCGGACGGATCAATGATTGTACCAAGACCAATGTATTATCACTGCAGTGGAAACAACATACATGTCCCCTCCATCAACTGCGAAAAAGATATTATATGTTCAGTACTTGAATTAGAACTTTCATGTGGTGACATATATCGGACAAAAGAGATGAGGGATGGAGATCTTCAAGAGCTATCAAAAGGTGGTACTTCAGAGGGACGTTTGAGAAAGTTGTCATATGATATTTGTAGTAGAGTGTAGTAGAGAGATACAGCTGAAAAAGAAAGGATCATTGGAGCAGTTGTCTATGGATCTCTTCTCTACCGATTCAATTTGAAAGAATCATGTGCAAAGAAACGAAAGGAGGCGGAAATTGCTGTCGCGAAGAATAAAATGATGAAATACAACAGAAACGGTGTGTTAGACATGCCATGGTGGCGTACTGTGGACCTTTCTGATATTCAATGGAATGCGGCAGTTCTGTTGAACATTATGTTGACAGACATGACGTGGATGAAGAAATGTTGAATCTGTTTAGAAACAAGATTGGACCTGTGGTATTGTATGATTTAACTAGATACATACCGGATGAAGAAGAAGGGGTTATTGTAGAAGGGACTGTAATGAGTATCCGTCGCGTAGATAAATGTATTCTTTAGCTGTTTCAAACTTCTTGTTCTGAAGGAATATCGTGGCGGAGATGTCAGAAATAATTCAACCAAATTTTTTCGAAGTATGTAAAACTGGTGACGGAATAGTTAATTGGAAAACGAGAAGGTATGTAGAAGAATGGCCGCCTGAAATGTTGAAAGTACCAGAATTTGTAGAGGAAGAAGAAGGACGTATGTTCAATGAAATGGAATGTGACGCCTCAATAATTGTTACCACGACAATTCCGAAGAAACATTTTATATCTGTTTACTCAACCTGGTTCCGAAAGTACATTGGAACGCCGTGCGGAATTATTCATGACTTCTATGTCGCAGAAATAGAATCTGACTGGAAAAGTATTGATAAACTTGGAGAACCGTACCACGAAGGACCAGCACGAAGTACTTTACTTGAAGATAAAGGAGGTAATGAGGCGAATGAAAATCGGGATGAATATTTGGAATGACAGAATATTTAATGTGAAATAAAATAATGTATACCACTACGTTATGTGGGGTAGTTATATTCGTCATCCACGTCAGTATCAGTAGGTAGATATCTGAACGAATCCCTTCCCCTATGAAAACGATTAATGTAGAACCATTTTTCGGCCATGGAAACTGTTCAGTGAATGAATACAATTCCAAAGTTGTTTCTAAAATAGGTTTGACGGAACTTGTGTCTATGCCATGTATTGTGTAGTCAACTTCATGATATATAGCCCATCGAGGGCATATGAAGTTCAGAACTTTATCTACATTTTGCAGAGGCTCAGTGAATTCCATGTATTGTACAAAAGCCAAATTAGTCCTTTCCATAGCACGCTATTGTTTCGTATGGAATAGGAGGGGGACCTTTGCTATATAGTAAATGGGACTACTTACGTCACTACCCTCTATAAGGACGAAAATATTCCTTTTCTTCTTGCTCGGACCGAACTGTGTTGTTACAAATATGCGTTGCTTTTTACGACGATATGGCGGATGAGGTCTAAAATTTACAATATTTCTAAAACTGTCATACTGTTGCAACGTTGGAAGATGTCCGCCAACTATATACCGTGACTTGACAAATGTGAGAGAAATTTTGTAGTTTGTAAACAACAGATCGTGGTTTCGGAAGTAGGTCTTAACGAGATCCTTGAAGACTGTCAGACTGGTACGTGACAAATTTTCCAATATTGGAGTAATAATTTGCGTTGTGGGTTCGTTAGACATTGTCTTATGGCAACAACATGTTGTAACGAAACAGAAGTATCGTCTCGTACCAAATATGGTGATATCTGTGTTCCTACTTTAGCTGTAGTAGACGTCTCTGTCAAATGAGGTATAGCAATCTGGATTTAACGTTTCTTTTAAAACGCAATATGTGCTGAACGTCGACATATATTTTAAATTGTTGCTCCCATATTCTTCACCATTTTATCCACTCTAGTTGCCATCGATTTGGAAGTAGACTGATATCACTGTTTGAAGAATGTATTGAACTGCTCATAAGGTTATGCGTCAATAATATTAAGACTTCCAAACCTGGAGTGGTCTTCTACCACGTGGTCTAGTGAATGGAACTTCAATATGTGGATTGCAGTATCGCAATGTTTCTAAAATGTTTCTTTGCATTGCAATTTCAGATTAGTAATTCTGTCACCGATGTCAGCTATCGATTCATGTGACCATCCGAGCGAACTATTGTCGTGAAGAAAAGTTTGCATTAATGTTGTGAAATTTGTGCAAATGTTTGTCAAAGGAGAATCAACCTGACAAGCAATGACTATATCGATATATTTTTCACGAAATGGGAAACAATATACAAACATTTTTAATCGTTTTCCGACAATATTACTCGAATTAAATTACTCTGAAAGAAACCGTTCAGCTTTTGGGATTTCTCCCTTTTTGAAACGTCAACATTGAAAAAACGTGCACCGAACTGGTTTTCTATTGCAGCAAGAAGTGAATCACAAACCCGTAATAACGGCACGCGCTGTGTCATATTTTTTCCGTTCTTCCGTTTGTCCATGCATTTTATTGTTAGGAATAGACTTAAAATGTATGTCACGAAACATGTTTTGATTTTTTTTGAAGTACCGAGATGAAGTTTAGGAAATATTTCATGCATAAAAATTGATAAAACACCTGAAAGGAGTAAATTAGGATGTCTCTTCTACAGCTTCTCCATAAATGGAACCCATAGTGTGACAGAAATGCCTTGCAGAATTTGCTGTGCTTCTAATTGTAAATACGTCTTCTCTACTGTTGAAGACGCTGTATTTGCTTATATCAACAAAGTGGTAACGGCATCCCTTTTGTTTCGTACATAGTGAATAGTTTTGGGACGCGATAATGCTTGTATTGGATATGTCTTGAAATCGGTTGAATTTCCTAAGCATCACACGCATGAACTTGTGGTGGTAAATTTATGTAGAACTCCAGACATGTCTTCTTTTTCTTGTATGTCACAGCAGTATGACACTATGACAGGGAAGGAACTCCATTTCATATTGTTTTTTATACATACCGAAAAACCTTCCATGCAATGTTCAATTAACGGTTCAAAAACAGTTGTCATTGTGTCATGCAACGAAAACATTTTCTCATCTCTACCCCGCATTGATGAGGTCAGTAGGACGTGATAATTATTTGCAACATTGTCATCACTGTCTGTTTCACCAATTCCGCAGTAGTCCTCTATAGATTTCTCTAACTGTGATCCTTGTAAGCCAACTGGAAGGAAGTCTTCTAAAGAATAATAATAGTCTATCAGAAATCCTTCGAACTGTACGGAAATATTCAAAAATGTGACATGTATGGGATAACTAACTAAGGATTGCGACTTAAAAGTTGTGGCTGTTTAATCCTTTTATATTTGTAACATTCCAATGAAGGACTTCGACGACGTGTCTCTTCTCTGATTCCACTTAATTGAATACTTGTCATCTGTCATTACTTGGTTTCTTCTGGACATGAACAAATGTGCAAATAATTTGGAGTGCAGAGGATATGAGATAAAATCACTGTCAACCTCGATTTAACAAGCTATAAATGTCATATCTGTGGCACTAGCAACATTCATTTGTATACGTAACACATCAATGAAGTCTTTTTTGTATAAGAAAGCTCTTCTATTGTCGTCTGACGCAGCGTTGTATGGTACCTCCATTTTTTGAAAGCCGCCATCGATTAAACTCTGATCCACTATTTTGTCCGCAATTTACATTCATTTATTTCAATCTGATATCTGGTTACGAACAACATCTGCACTAAAAGTATCTGATCGGAGCATCCGGTTACCTTACGTAAAGCGTCAACTCCAATTTCTTTTGATAACATTACCAAATGATTCGATGCATCTTTTACATCAGTGACCTGTTCCAAACGTTCGAAGGGATGTTGATCATCAGGAAGCGCACAGTCGGGTTCATCGCTAAACAATATTTCCACGTCAGGTCCTTCGTAATGGGCGTCGGATCGGTCCTTGTGTTGCTGATACCCGTTTCCATTTGTTGCATGTATCATAGTGTGCAATCTCTTCTTCTTATTGTATTTGCATGACGTGGTATGTAGTTTTTAATCATCACAAACATCTGTCGAGTATTTGAAATACGTTGTATGGCAAAAGAAAATGTTCTTTACTATTAATCTGTAATGTCGGATCCAGAACGATTGCGGTCAATGTCACATTCTTTGACTAATTAGAATGTTGGTAGAATAATTTGTTAACAGGGACCAACTTATTCACGGATATTTCTTACTTTTTAGTTCCAGTACCAGTAGTCAATTCTACCACTGTAAGTAGTGAAAATAAATATATTCATGTTTCAATTTAAAATATGTAAAACGTTTCCTCCATATGGAGACCTAAAAAGTGCAGAAAATTAAATAATAGACATTTTTGTTGTTCTAAAAGATCAATTATTTAATTTTCTGCAAAATTTCAGCCTCCATATGGAGAAAAATAATTACATATTTTCTGTTGTCGGGAATGTGAAAGTAAGATAACAGACTGTATTAAGTAAATACATGACATTACAAAAAAATGACAGGAACATATATACATTTAACTAGAACCGTTTCTGAGAATGAAAGTACAGTTCACTTTAGCACATATGTATAAATAAACTTAGACATGTAAGCTAAATAAATATAAATTCAATCAAGGAGCAATTGTCAACCTAACGGTGGCTCTTCAAAATCTGCAATTACCCAATCATCTATATTTGTAGTTCATCGTCACCACCAACATCAATTTCATCATGTTCTCCGTTTCTATGACTTCTACTCGAAGGACTGCTTGAACTTTGCGACGTGCGAACAGATAGAAGTTGACTTTTCCTGCAAAAACTGCGTCCATACCCATAACCCCGTCCACCCCCTCACAAAACCAATACTATCTGAAACCTCACCGCTTTGGAAAATTATGACTTCCAACAAATTTCATCTAAAACCACTGGGATGGGCAAAGTCCCAGAAAAGAAAATCGTTGGAGTTTCAATTAGCTAAGATGAATTGATAAAATCAATCGATTCCTGTGACTTGGGAGGACGGAAGGTCGGGGAAGAGGAGGAGAATGGCAAGCGATGATGGAACGACGGAAATTCAAGGAAGAGGACGAGAATGGTAAAGAGGACGAGAAACAGATCGACGATGACAGTAGTGCTAATGTTCACAAAACAGTAAGAGGGAGATGTAGAGACGATGATGGTAGTTTTACATGTTCACAAAACATTTACAGAAGAGATGGACGATGAAGATAAACGACGAGACAATGACGCTAGTATTAAATGTTCACAAAACATTACGAAAGAGATGGACAATGAAGGTAGTGATAAATGTTCACAAAACATTTACGAAAGAGATGGACGATGAAGGTAGTGTTAGGTGTTCACAAGACACTGACGAAAAAGATGGATGGTGGGAGTAGTGTTAAAGGATGTTTTCAAAAAACATTCATAAGATGACAAGAAAGAAGGCGACTGTGTACTTCGAGAGGAATAAGTTGGACGAAAGATCGAATCATGAATGTAAAACGCGGTAAATTGGCATGGGATGAAAGGGGCATGGAAGGAAAAGACCACAACGTACAGCAACAAATGCTGTATTCCAAAAGGGGCGACACACATACATTTACATAAGAAGAAATTCACTCGAAATAAACATGGTACTGTAATATGTTACACGTTACGAAATAATGTCTTCAATTTACTGTACTCAATTACTGAACAAGACAGACCCTCAAATACCGCACTAGTCCTAATCTCAAATACTATACTCAAACCAGGAAGACAGGAGAAAGCCAAAAAACCGAACACGTTTACGATAACATGTGTGCGTTTCCCTCAAGGCAAGATTCAGTACTTGATTTAAGGATTAGAACAATTCCCACCTCAGGTGAGAAACGTTGTATTGCATTCGAACTTTTGTCTTACTTTACTTTAAGATATTATTATTATCATAATTATGGACGTAAACATAATCAAAGATACTAATATTTGGGTATTTAAGCCGCACCTCATCGAGAATAGGACTGAATTATGAAAGAGGCATGTTTGAATTGAAAGACAGGAATTACGCTATTATCCACACCTGTTGCTTCTAACCGAAAACAAAACTCGTAACAGGAGACTGTATCCTCAAAAAGAGCTAAGCTGTCTAACCCCGTTCGTAGACGAAAAGGTAATCTCCATTCGTACTCTGATTGCCCGATTGCCTCCACTTGCGATTCAAGAACTGGTGAGGTTTTAACTGTACATCGACTCCACTATCCGCACAGTTCCCGATGCACCAGGATACCTCGAGATGAGCCCGCCGTCTGAACGACCGCGGAAGAAGTATCGAAATCAAACTGTAATAGACGACAAAAGTTAACCCCATTTAACCCAGATATTACTCATACGTTTTCTGACAGCCTGCAACTTTTCGGCATATTCGAAAAGATTAAGGCACATTGAAAATGTTCACTGACTTATTCACTGACTTATTCAATTCGAATGGATGCTTAGTTGGTCCAAAATCCATTCACATGATCATCCAGTCAACATGGAAAAGACCTAGACGGAACCCATTCAACATGTCTATTCTAATAACTTTCGAATGTTTCCTATTTTACCACAGCGTTTCATTTATCTCGGAGATAATGTCGAGAAAAATTCTAAAACGTATGATAGAAATATTACCAGTATCACACATTCACTGGTACTAAGATATGATTAGTTTGTGAAACAATTTTCAAGGCGTGTGCAAGACTAGCGACATCAATCGACATGGTTCTAGTTAGTGAAATGATGTCACTGTACATCTTCCACAACTCAACAACTTCAAGATTCGAAATTCTTCCAACCAGGAATGTATTTTCTCCCCAGTTACTCAAGAAACAAAATTTACAGCTGATGCTGAACTAGTAACTATCGAAGAATTTTTGTACGAACAAACTTGGAATATAACTAACATCGTGGATACAGCATTTAGTTACATCTCATCTTCATGGTTTAGAAACCTACACAAAATATTGTGCCACATTTCGTTGTACGACCCCTATTACTACATGAAATCAACTCTGATGCTGAAACCTTTCTTCTGTGATCCCAACAGTTCTGAATTGCCTTAATCCTTTTGTGGTATACCTTGTCATGTCTCCAAGCCTCTCAAATTATCCGTTTCAGTTAGTAACACCATGGAAGTCATCGTAGATGTTGATGAGAACATTTCACCTTCAGAGGAAACAAAAAAAAGTAATGGTAAGCGCGGACGTTCACTATCTTCCGAAAAATTGCAAAGAAGTAAGAAAAATCTATGGTTGCTGGCAAAAAGAAATGGAAATATACCCAAATCAATCTTCCGATATGGCGACAAAATTTAAGAAGAAATATTATGTCGAACCAGCAACTTCAGATGAGCTGACTATAATAGGATTGAAAGGAATGAAAGTGCTGAAATTAGGTATGCAGAATTACTATTGCTGCTATGACTGCTATTTTCAGTTCCTTACTGACAAACATGAAGATGCTATGGGTCAGACTTTACAAGATAATGTTCATATCATCCTAACAGATCCCCCTCACAACATTAGATATAGCAACGACTATCAAAATTCATATCAAGATCAATTCGCGGTAGAAGGCATGAAATAATTGATAGACTTATCGGAATCTGTTTTGACACCGAGAAGTCATGCGCAAATGTTAGCTTTTGGAATGCAATTTTCTTGCTGGGTTCAAAATATTAAGTCAGAGACGGAATTAATCATATTGAAAGAACCAGAAGATGATGAAATTGGAAATGGATACAAGACAGAAATAAGTGTTTTCAGTGTGGAATAATCATCTCTCCATTACACGAAGATAAGGGGTTACTATGCATCAGATCCAAGAACACCAGGTCTCACGCATCTATTCGTGGTTTAACATGCAGTATACTTCTGGAAGAATGGTATGGTATGGCATCACGCTTTGGAAAGGATAAACTACAGTAGTTCTGGGTTCTTTAGTTTTGTTCATCCCGAAACATGTTAATGAAATGAATAACATCCCACGGGTTCCTATCCACGAAAAGGTATTCCTTTCATCTCAGACGGAATCTTGTGGTCGAAGACAAATGCTCTGACCAGAGCAAAAGTCAAAACAGTGGATGATGGATATTATCCTCAAATTTACCCATCCCGGTGATTTGGTTGTGGATCCATGCGCTGGTAAATTTTCTGTGGCAATTGCATGTATTCTTCTTCCAAAATGTAGTAAATTTTCCGGTGGTAATATGGATGATAACTGTTTGGAATGCTCCTGGACACAACTGGGCGAAATTTTCGCTCGTCAGTTACTAAACGATTAATTCGGCCTTGAGGGCACGGAAGAAGATCCACCTGCAGCAAAAGAATATTTGATGGAGCTGGAAGCCATTTTCGTAAAAAAGGAAGGGATGTATGGCATATTCCCACTGGACTTCCCACAGTTCAGACATTCCGTAAGAACGTTCGTCAGTTCAGTTCACAAGCCATTGGGTTGCATCTTTATATATCAGCGGTGTTTCTATACAGTAGTAGCAGTGGAAAATATCATGGAATCGAGCCCTTGATGGAATACCTACAAATATGTTTCTTGCAAAGGAAGCAGGGGCACTAGGTTTTTCCCTGAAACCATCCACAATCAAACATGATGAAGTCTGGTCTGGGTGTTTTGCAGAAAAGACAACTGATGACGTTTTTCTCATCTGTCATTACTACAGAACATTGATTTACAGAAAGATCAGTGGGAGTAAATAAATTACGAACACATATGGCGAGGGTTTACTTTCGGTGTCTAAAGCGCAATTCATAAAATACGGTGCCAATTGTTCACATAAATTCATGTAAACAGATGGATGAAAAAGAAGGCATGGATTATAGCTTCCACTTGGTTTTATTACAAGATATATCAATGATTTCAATCATCTCCCTGGAGACAAAGTTTCGGCTAATGACAGATTGAATAATTCAAGAACTGTCAATTGCGCTCTCTTGCAAAATAGAAAGTTGAGGACTGATGCGGCTGCAAATTCTTACAAAACTTTGAATATTCATGTTTTATGTCCTATTTCCATTGGTCGAGAACTTTCCATTGATTACGGTCCTGATCATGTTCATCACGTTAACGGAAACTAGTACTGTTATTTCCATTTTATCTTCATGTTATCTTCAAGATGCCTCTTATCATGTACATTACATTAAACACTTATCACTATAACTACAATTATCAAACTAATATGAATGATTTCACTATATATTATCAATCCCATGACAGACTGTCATGGTATAAGTAATGATATCTACCGTATATTCTGAGAATATAACATATACTTTATTACTTGTCATATGTCTCAGAATGGCAGCCTGCCATGTTAAGTTACGATGACAGTCAGTCATTCTGAGAATGTAACATACATATTAGTACTTTCAATAGTATCCTCATTATATTTATTTCCCATTCCCTTATGTTTCGTACAAATATCTTTGATGATATAATATTCTTGTAATCATCTAATGCCTCTTCCATTTTAAGAATCCATTGTTGCGATAGTAGCAAGTGTCAAAACACCGAAATTTATCTTAATGTGTACTATCTACTGAACGTATACGTAATGCAAATTTTCATTTCTCTATCCCAACTATTCTTGTTATTGCGTATTACATTACTGCATTTCAATTTCTTTACCAAATGACGGATATTACGCCACATAATGTGGGGTAATATCCATCAATTACATGGCATTTATGACTTCCAATAGCCATTTTGATCCATTATGATGTGAACAACCAGATATTGCAACTACTACAAGAAAATAAGGACAATTCGCACAAACAATGCTTGAAAAACCTACCTCCTCACCTACCCTTACATGACTATCACTAACAATCACGTATGTTGTTATCATGAATGGAACTGTTGTATGACTTTCTTAACCGAACGGTGCTTCTGTAACGACACAATAATTGTTCCGCGTACGGGTGTGTTGTGCTCACTTGTAGTATATTGCAACATATTTTTGCGGCGCAAAGCATTACTGGGACATTTTCTGTAATAATGTTCGTCCATATAGAGGCCGAGAAATTTTAGAAAATTAAATATCTGTTTTTGTTGCAAAAAATTAATATTTAATTTGCTGCAAAAAGTTTCTTCCATATGGAGGCCGAAAATTTGCATAAAAGTAAATAATTGATTCTTTGTTGCAAAAAATTAAATATTTTATTTCCTGCAAAACGTTTTCCACCATATGGAGGCCGAAAATTTGCAGAAAATTAAAGAATTGATTTTTTTGCAAAACATTAAATATTTAATTTTCTGTAAGAATATTTCCTCTATATGGAGGGGAAAAAAAACTTTTTTCTTCTTTTACAGTAGTACAAACAGGCCCAAGGCAACGCCGTGCCGATAATTAAATATTTAATTTTCTACAAATATACCAGATCACAACATTCTATAACTTTCCCGGACATAACATCGCGGTACTACTACCGTTACATTACCTTCTTTACGTTCGGTCATATTCTTCCACCATCAACATACACGATTGTGCCTCTACTCAATTATTAAGACCTTCCATAGACTTTATCACACCTTTGCAGAAACAATTTCTTCAAAATCATCATATCAGAACCATAAGCATCTACACACATCAAGTCAACGTAAAAGCAACGTCGTACAATTTGATCATTTTAAAAGCAACTTTAAATACCATATATTCCTCTCCACCAACATCGGCCATAAACAATTTACAATCAATTTCAACATTCTACACCCCTTTACCCAACAGTTTTAAACTTCTTTCTCAACGCGTAACACAGCAAAACCACAACATGTCATCTTCAACCTCTGCTGTAATTTCTCTACCAGAAAGCATTCAGTCATTCATTCTGAATTTACTTGATTGATGCTGCTTTCCTTTATTGACTGTTTCTCCGGTTCATCTTTCAAAGAGAAATTCAACTACAGGAATGTCAGCAACTTCAAGAACTATCTGGAATTGTTGTGGTTCCATGAAGACCCGATTTTTAAGCGCATAACAACACGTTTCGAAAGCAAGGAAAATGACATAAAAAGGCTTTGAAACAATGCGTATTGGAGTCTATAGGCGGTAATGGTGACAAGGTTCTAGCAGAAATGGGTTCTCAGCAAGTGAGTCAGATGGCTCATGTGTCTCTTTCCATATTTTTTTAAAGATGAACGCACACTGCAAATGTTCACTGACTTGTTCACTGACAATTTCACATCAACTGGATTCTTATTTTGGTCCAACATTTATTCACATGATCATCCATTCAACAGGAAAAAGACCCAAACGGAACCCATTCAACATGTCTACCCCAACAACTTTCTAATATTTCCTCTTTCACCACAACATTTCATTTGTCTCGGAGATAATGTCAAGGAAAAATTCTAAAACGCGTAATAGAAATATTCTCAGGATCAAATATTTCACTGGTACTAGAATAGGGTTCGTTTGTAAAACAATTTTCAAGGCATAGGAAAGACTAGAAACATCAATATACATTCCTCTATTCAGTACAATGATGTCACCGTACATCTTTTACAAGTCAAAAACATCAAGATTCGAAGTTCTATCTACAAGGAACGATGATTTTTCTCCAGTTGCTCAAGAAAAATTATTTACGGCAGATGATGAACCACTCACTATCGAAGAATTTGTGTTCAAACAAACTCATAAAAGAACAAACAGAGTAGACACAGCATTTCGTTACATCGCATCCTCATGTCTCACCAACCTACACAAAATATTGTCCAACATCTCGTTGTACGACCCCGATACCAACTTGGAATCAGCTCCGATGCTGAAACCTTTCTTTTGTGATCTGCACAGTTCGGAATTTCCCCAATGCTTTTCTGGTATACCTGTTCATGTATCCGAGCCTCTCAACTTATCCCTTCCAGTTAGTTACAATATGAAAATTATCTAGGAAATTGATGACCACATTTCGCCTTAATAGGAAATGGAAAAATTTAATGGTAAGCGCGGACGTTCACCGTCTTCCGAACAATTGCAAAGAAATATGAATAATCTAAGGTTGGTGGCAACCAAGAAATGGAAACATCCCCAAACCAATCTTCGAATATCCCGACAGAAGTTAAGGAGGAAAATGATGTCGAACTAGCAACTTCAGATGATCTGACTACAATTGGATTGAAAGAAATGGGAGTGCTGAAATTAAGTATGCAGAATTACTTTTGCTGCTATGACTGCGATTTTCAGTCCCTCACTGTCACACATGAAGATGCTATGGATCAGACTCTACAAAATAATGTTCATTTTATTCTAACAGACCCACTATACAACATCATACATAACAACGACCATCCAAATTCAGATCACGATCAGTTTACAGCAGCATAAATGAAAGAATTGGTAGATTTCTCGGAATCTGTTTTGACAACAGGAATTCATGAGCATATGTTTTTCTCGGCAATGCAATTTTCTTCCTGGTTTCAACATATTAAGTCGAAGAAGGAATTAATACCATTGGAAAACCCTGAAGATTATGAAATTGGAAAAGGTTACAAGATTTAAATAAGTGTTTTCAGTGTGGAGAAAACACCGCTCCATTAAACGAAGACAAGGGTTTACTATGCATCAGATCCAAGAACATCCCATTTCACGCATCTCTCCGTGGTTTAACATGCAGTACAATTCAGGAATAATGGTATGGTATGGGATCATGCTTTGAAAAGGATAAACTGCAGTCGTTCTGGGTTCATTACTTCTGTTCATCTCGGAACATGTAATAAGATGAGTAACATCCCAAGGATCCCTATCGACAAAATTGTATTAACTCCATCTCATAAGGAGTCTTCTGTTCGAAGACCAATGCTCCGACCAGATCAAAAGTCAAGACACTGGATGATGGATATTATCCTGAAAATTACCCATCCTGGTGAGTTAGTTGGGGATCCATGCGATGGTAAATTTTCTGTGGCATTTGCATGTATTCTTCTTTCAAAACATAGAAAATTTGTCGGTGGTGATACGGATGATAACTGTTCGGAATGCTCCTGGACACAACTGGTCGATGTTTTCGCTCGACAGCTACTCAAAGATGAATCAGACATTCAGAGCACAGGAGGGGACCTATTTGCTTCACAACAATATTTAGAAGAGCTGGAAGCCATTGCCGTAAAAAAAAGAAAGGACGTGTGGTATATTACGCCTGGACTTCCCACAGTTCAGACATTTTCTAAAGACGTTCGTTACTTCATTTTACAAGCCATTGGGGATACATATTTGTATAAGAACGGTGTTCCCATACCGTGGGAGAAGTGAAATTAAATAATCCAAGAACTGCAAATTGCGCTCTCGTGCAAAACAGAAAGTTGGGAACTGATGCGGCTGCAACTTCTTAGCAAACTTTGGAGATTCGTGCTTTATATTCCATTGCGATTTGTATTGAAGTTTTCATTTATTACGGTCTTGATCATGTTCATCACGTTAAAGACGGCTAGTACTTTTATTTTCAATTTTTCCTGTCAATTTATCTTCAAATTGTCTCTTCTTATGTACACTGCATTGCATAATTATCACTATAACTGCATTCACTAACCTAATATATATGATTCACTATACACTGTCAATTCCATGACAGCCTGTCATGGTATAATTAATAATATTTACCTTATATCTTGAGGATATAACATATACTGTATTACTTGTTACGTGTCTCAAAATGACAGCCTGTCATGTTAAGGTACAATGACAGACTCTCATTCTGAGAATATCACATTCTAATAGCCATTTTGATCCATTAAGATGTTAGCAACAATACATTGCGATTACTATAACAGAACATGGACAGTTTGTACAAATAAAGCTTGAACAAATTACCACACTCACCTACCCATACATGATTGTTACTCACAATCATATATGAATAGGTGGGGGTAATCACTCTGGAGACGAAGGCATCTGTAGTACAGGAGCCTGCGTTTTCATAGTGAACTATATCGTAACGTAACCTATTTCCTACCGTTTCACACTTAAAGTGCGCAAGAGTAGGAAATAGGTTACGTTATTGCCTTCCCCAAGTTGGGAAGGGAAAAAACAACAACTAATAACTAAATCTAATAAGTCATTGCAACAACTCATTATACCCATATATAAAAAAGTAGATAACAATTTTAGACCCCACGAGAACCAGGAAGTCATGTTATGCTTCCCAACCTGGGCAAGATCGTAAACGATTTCCTACCTTTCCACACTTGGGATGGGGGAAACTAAATATGAAAAAGAAGGTAAGCGTTTACGATCTCACAAGGGCTACAAACATGGTATCCACTTGTACCCTACTTTTGAACTTCAAGTGTTCAGCCCCTACCGTAAGTTTGAATAGCCTTGGTTTCGACAAGGTAAGCCTGCATATCTTTCAACTTTCTGCGATGTGTACGATAGACTGACGTATCTCTTTTCCTAACCTATATCCCTTTGCTCTTTTAAACATCCTCTGCGTCGCGCCTACGATAGGATGATAAAAGACCTTGTGTATCTTTTTCAGTTCTTGTTCCGTATACAATGCGTAGCTCACATCCTCCACTCCCCACCTATACACGAGAAAATAGTTCTCGAGTGTCAATCCCTGTGTGCGTCCCCGATATGTAATTTCTAGGTTCTGCAGCGAGATTTAGGTGCCGTTCAACAGCATATCCTTCATACACAACAGGGTTGGCACCTTGAGCGCCATCAACAGGAAATCGATGTCCAATAGCAGCCCAAGGTTGGAGAGAGGTATCTGGATCGTTGCATTCCATTTTCCTTCCTTTCTTCCGCCGATTCCCGTCACTCCCCTACTTTGGAGCTTTATTTCCGGGCTCAAACCAAAAGTTCAACAATAAGCGTTGTACTTCTCCATGGACATGATCGACTTCTATTGGCGGCCGTGTTGATTTTAACGCCTTCAAATTATGTTCCCTTGATGGGAGACATTGTGGAATACACGGCTGCCATCATCTTTCTCCTCTTTGCACAAATGGTTCGACCATGTATAAAAGATACATTCGCCATCTAGGTTTGGACTTTTATCAGGTCATGCTCAGCCACGTACACCTGGTCGCTGTCATCACCGTCTTCTGCCTTTTCCACCGAGTCGTCTTATTCACCGATTTTAGGAATGCTTCATCATCATCATCGATCATTTCAGACCCAAACGCCAGGTCCTTTGCGGTCAGCAGGGCCGTGTACTGCTTTTGTTTCAGTTTTCTTATAGCTTCCTTCACTTCCTCCTCCGAATGTTTCTGGTTTGCAATGTGGTATTCCTTTCCACATACCATGCAACCTTTCACACTGCATAGCCCACCTGGTCAGTTGTCGCCTAGGTCTTCTTTGGTCGTATCCTCTTCGTACTCTGCTTCCTCTAGACGGCCTTCTTCTAAATCCCTTCATGCGGCTCCTCGATTGGCTGCCATAGCTCTGCCCCGGTTGTAATTCGCCTGGTCGTAATGGTGGTCGTTGTTCATGTTGGAAATATATTCTGATGTTGATCCAGTTGTGCAGGGTCGGTCGCTTAATCTGTACGCGACGCGGTTTATAAGTTGTTGCGCTCCGCGGGGAACTCAGGGTGTCTTGCACACGCGGGATATCTATGGCAGTCATAAGTTCGTCTCGGAGGTATTGATCCCCATGGTACGATGGGTCGAGATGTTTCTGAATTGTCATCATTTTTGCTACAGACGTACCCATATACACTCCTTTCGGAAGCGCCTGGTTCAGCCTCCATCGCTGCCAAAATCCTAAATCCCTGTCAGTACCTAAACAGTCTGCTCTGCTTCTCACTTTAGTTGTACCATTCCTTAAATAATGTCACAGCGTCGTAGAAGGTATGGACTAACTTGGATTCCTTGTTTAACATGGATAGGGCGTTGCCTGTTGGTATGAACTGAATTGCTTTCCTATTTTCTTTTGGAGTCAGGTCACACATGCTGGCATACGTTTCAAGGTTTTTGAGAATATCATCCAAGTATTTCTCACACCATCCGGTATATTTAGTTTAAACGACAAATGCTCTGACCATTCCATTGATCTCCAATCCTCTCTTCTGTCCTTCCTGCTGCTCGCTTCCTTCCTCTTCCTTCTATTCTTCTACATCATCTGTTGGCTAGTATTCATCGCGTATTGGTTCGCTTTTTATTACGCTCTTCTTGCGGCCGTTGTTCTTCGCGTCGTCATCAGATGACGAGCTGAAACCGAAATCATCGTCAAAGTCGTCGGCTTGTTTAATTGTTGGCTCTGGTTCCATCTTGTCTTTCTTGAGTTCTCCTTCCTGACCCGGGTCTTTCATTAGCACAGTGGATTTGAGGTCGCCTACTTTTATGTAATCATATCCCTCCTTTCTATGCTTTGCTGGGTCTTGTTCAACCGTTTCTACGATCGGTTCTACATCTCCATTTTACATTCACGTCTCTTCGGAAGGGGATAGGTAATCCTTTCAATAAAGTACGTCGATTATCGCTTCGTAGTTTGATTTTGTTCTTTCCGTATTGACGTATATACCTCTTTTCATTAGCAGATCTCTCCACTCGTGTAACATAGGTTTCGTCCACGCGCGGATTATGTGCGGACGAAACGACGAGATGAAGTCTGACCAGAGGTGTTCCCCCTCATTATCGTTTTAGAGTATGCCACGACGATTTGGGCTGAGTAATCTCTCAGCGTTTTCAGGTAGGCAAGGTAGTCTTTCATCGGGGCTGTGGGGTCAAGGGGCTCGAGATCGTGTGCGAAGTTGGGGTATGGACTTCGTTCCCGTACTCTATCTCCCACTGTTGTCCATTTTACACATATCTTCCCGCTTAGATCTCCGATTTCATCGTTCACAATTTCGGGCAGGTTTGTTGGAATGTTGGTCATTGGGATTACGTTGTCGTCCTCCACTCTTTCTGCTATCTCTCCGCCTTCTTCTCTGCCATGACTTGTGGTGTCCTGGGTATTCACTCTAGTATGGAGTTCGAGTGCTTTTCCTGAGCGAAGATCTGTGCCCTGGTCCTATCTGGAAGCCATACGTGCAAGTCCTCGCAGGTATAACTGCAGTATCTATCCAATCTTTCCCGGCTAGCCTCGCTTCTATTCGGTCGACCTCTCTCACTTATTGCCTCCATTTTAATGTTTTGTCTTCGCGGGTTCTTTACTAAGTTTCCTTTAATCTATGATTACTGTGAGTATAGCTAAATCCGCTGAACCTCCGTGGAGCGCGGTTGTTTTTCGATTCCCTTCTCACCAATCGCTTGGTTGCTTTACCAACCTCTTCAGACTGATCCCACTTCTGAACGAAGTGTTCTCTCCCAGCCCTGTTCGCGGCCGGCACTTTGTGTGAACTAACTCGAGACGCCCTTCTCGCCTTTCAGAGAGAATGTGTGCTTGTTTTGACTTGACAGTCTGGGTTGGCAGATTGGCTGCAAAGTGATCTCCGGTGGGGGGTTGGGTTTTGGTTAATTTGAATGATGGTACGTTTATTATGTCTCTCGTCCGGTGATGGATCCGCATTATAAAGTCCAACAATGTGGTCCACGTTCCTGCTACGGAAACAGAAATAATAATACACGTGTCAGTCACTACGAGAAGTCATGCGTATCATACGTGTATGATACAGCCTTCGTGTCCGGTGTGAGAAACAACACACGTGGTAATCACAACGAGGAACATGTATACATTCTTTCTGCGTTCTGAGTGACACCTGTCGTATCTGTATTTCTACTCTTCAATTCCGTGCTGTACGCCTCGAATGTAAATCCCATCTGTGCTTTAGGTGTGTTGGTTTTTCATCCATACGTGGCTCTCTCACTGTCCTTTTGTGTCTTCCTCCTTCATCGTGTACTGAAAAATATATACACCTCGGTGGCCTCCTCCTTAGTGTATTTTTCCCAGAAGATGCCTTGTTGTATTTCCTTTTGTACCAGATTTTTGTACGGAGCCTCTGTTTCCGTCTTGGGTGGTTTTCTCACCTTTTCTTTTCTCCTTGCTACTCGTCTCTTCCTCCTCCGCACGCGAGCGAATCGCTTCGTCGAATGATATTCGACATTGTGTAGTGTAGAATAGTGCAGTGTAGTGTAGTGTAGTGTAGTGTAGTGTAGTGTAGTGTAGTGTAGTGTAGTGTAGTGTAGTGTAGTGTAGTGTAGTGTAG
>JAULBU010024055.1:0-18322 GCA_032358235.1 Odonthalia washingtoniensis
AACTACCAAGTAGGCTGCACACTCTTCCAAACCCATCCATATGGGGAACGAAACCCTATCGGGTATTGGTCATTGTCATTGAACGAATCCAAGAAGAGATACTCTGCAACCGAACGAGAATTACTCGCCATCGTATGGGTCTTAAAAATACTCCGCCCTTACCTTCTGTATGAGACGTTGGTTGTGTGTACAGAATACGCAGCGCTTGGCTGGTTGCTTACGATCACCGATCTATCAGACAAACTTATGCGCTGGCGATTGTTCCAAGTGGAGTTCGACTTCGACATACAGTACAAGACTGGCAAGAGCAACTTGCAAGCCGACAATTTGTCGAGACTGAGAACGTCGGCGGAGACAATCGCGGACTACGGAGAAGAACTTCCGACATTCACCATGGCAGAAGAGAGTACAACCAAGGAAAATAACTTTCTGTCAAGAGTTAGCGTCCAGCTGGACATGACAACAGTCGACGAGGATCACATGTCACCCGACTTGGACGATTCCTCCGCCGATACAGCGTTCGCAACATTTCCGGGTCCGACACAGTCCGACCAGTTATTTCAACAAATTTCAACCAAATAATTACTCACCGCACAATAATTCTACTCCTTTTGTCGTACCGTACTCCAAAAGCTCGAAGAAGGGTGATATAAACCTTCGGCTTCAATTACGACGGACTAATAATACAGAAAGCTGAAAACGAACTCCAATTCATCATCCCTCATGCCTTAAAGACAAGAGTATTGCTCATTCACCATTACACCATACTTGACGATCATCCAGGAGGCAGGAAACTGTAGCAGACAATACGCCGTCACATGTACTGGTCTGCATGCGCAGTTGATTGTTACGCGACATAACTGCATTGCCCAACTGGTGTCCGTAACCGCCTTAAATTTCATAAGAATGCAACATAACTTCAACTCTGTTGGTCAGAGGTACCATTACAATCCGTCGCCTTCGACGCCTTGGGCAAACTGATAAAGATGGCACGCGGCAACCAGTACATCTTGGTGATATCAGACCGATTTTCCAAGTGAGCTAAGACCGTACCCATTAAGGGGTTGTCAGCAGCCGAAGTGCCCAAGCACTTCGTGAATGAATGGGTCTTCAACTTCGGAACTCCGAAGGAACTCATCTCGGACAACGGAGGAAGCTTCACCGACAAGTTCTTTCAGGATGTTTGCAAAATCTTGAACATCCACAACGTCTTTACCACGACGTACCATGTCCAGATGAACGGGCAAGTTGAATGATACAACCGGACCATCAAGTCCGCGATACGCAGCTACCTGGCTGACCATCATCCCAAGGATTGTGACCTTTACACTGGCACACCGACGTACGCCTAAAATTGTCAACCGCACATATCGACGGCACTAACACCGTTCGAGCTGGTCCTTTCACGACTACCGCCAGCATTGGTGTTGAAAGCAGAATTATCGAGATCACGCACTCCAAAGGAGGCCAGCGATACTTGGAATACATGGTTGGAAACGGTCCTCCACAAGAAGAATGAAATGCTCGACCGGGTACAAGCCCGTTATAAACGCGACAACCACATCCGTCTAAAGCGATAGACAGAAAAAATCCTACCAGATGATTGGGTCTTCTTACGCGTTGAACTACGGGATGAACAGGAACACAGACACAAATTAGCTGCGGTAGCAGACGGCTCCTACAGGGTTAATGACGTAGCTGGAAGTACAGTTGTGATTGAACGACCCGAAAAGTCGGTATAGAGAGTTTCAATATCACTGGTAGTTCTGATACCCGATCCACGCATCCTGGAGGAGATTCAAAGAGCCATACGTGCACCGACGAACGAGGAGATGAATCCTGGAGATTCCCCAGTAGTGACCACGGGCTCTTATGACGCACCGAACGAAGCAACAAATAGGATTAACCTTAACAGCCCAGAAGCCTGAAGGGGCAGAAGTGAAGACATAATCGTGGGCGCAGTTGAACTAGACGAGATAGTTGAAAATTACTCTGAACCAGCCGAGGATGAACAAGCCCCAACAAGGGAAAACAAAACAAAACTGCAAGACGAATACAACTCGGGAAGACCTGAGGATAGGCCAACAAATCACAATGAGCAAGACCAAATTGATGAGACGGGAACCGAACGGCCGGCCGGGTGAGCAAGAATACGTGATGGATCGGATTATTAATCACGGTCAGAGCTAAGATGACACCCAACCACACGTACCGTTGGGTCAGACCCTAAACCTAGTGCGGTGATAAGGATTCAAGCCGAGAGATGACACTTGGGAACTAATCGAATACCTTCCGGGGAATAAAGTGGTGAGTTACTATAGACGGAAGAGGGTTGAGTTGCCGGATGATATCAACCGTTCAATTTCTGGGTAATGGCGGCTTGAATAAGCCCAAAAACACCAAGTTTATTGCCAGGACTAACAATACCCAAATGCAAATCGCTCCAGTTTTGCACAAATTCAACTGAAAATTGGAACAAAAATCAAAAAAAAGAAATCAAAAATCAAAATCAAAACAACTTTAACCCTAAATGAAGCATCCTGATTAGATCATCCCTCCACAAGTGGTGTGTTCATTCTCAAAAACGCCTTCTGGCGTAATGCATACAATACATACACGCAACCTGGCTCACAGTTTAGAATACTCCCC
This sequence comes from Odonthalia washingtoniensis, assembly GCA_032358235.1. Lineage (NCBI taxonomy): Eukaryota > Rhodophyta > Florideophyceae > Ceramiales > Rhodomelaceae > Odonthalia > Odonthalia washingtoniensis. The sequence continues at coordinate 2,650 of JAULBU010024055.1, forward strand.
GCACTTCCATCGTCATGCACACGGAAGGAAGACAACCTCCCCACAGAAACAGACAAATCGACCACAACCCTCGGCGTCGACCTAACCTCACCTTCACCACCTGCGAAACTAACATCTTGCCTCTCCAACGAGCCTGTCAACGACACAACCGGAAAATTCCGGCAAGCACAACCGACCAACATCGTTATACACCCGTGCAAAATACGAACACGTCGCCGGCCAATCCTATGCAATCGCATGTTTGTGTGTGCCACGGAAGCCTCCCCGGACATGTACGTACCGGTATACACCAACACCATGTCAAATGACTTTCGCCCCAATGCTCCTCGACGGATCCATCCAAAGCAACATCGTACGATGGACGGCAATCAAAAACGCCCACCCCTTCCGAAAGGGGACGTGGCTGGTGATTTTCGCTAAAAAGAAATCACTTTTAATTTCTCAGTCAAAAGAGCAGGAATTAGCTGAACCTCAACGACCCGAGGGAAGAAACAAACAACAACACAACGATACAGCACTCCGTTCCGCTCAGAAAAACTTGCCGCGGACATAACCGCGTTATTCAACCCTCTTGCGGGTAAGATTACACTCGTCCACACTAAAATCACGAAAAACTGACTGACGACGTCAGCGTCGGAAGGGGTACCATGTTCAACAATCGTGAACATCAGAGGAGCTACTGCCACTACGGCACTGCAGGATAATTCACGATAGGTGGAGAACCGCCACCATACTGGTAAGTGGCAACAACTGAAGGTTCCGATTCACCCATCTCGTCATCGTCATCTTCCCAGGTACCAACACCTGCATAATTGTGCTGAACATCATCATCAGGGTTTCTACCGGCGCAATCATCAACCCACCCATCAGACGCCATGTCAAAACTGATACCAACCGGATGAGCTGCGAGAATCCTTCCGGAAGTAACAAAATTTCGCCTTGAGCGACGGCTTTGTGAACAACATCGCATCGTTGGATACCATCAGCTGGTCACACCATCCTTCCAGCATCTCAGATGTCACACGGTCTGCATTAGCCAAATACTCCATCTCACCCTTGGCGGGATAGAGGAATAGATCAACTCGAATATTCCGGGAATAGGAGCGGAGTTCAGAAAACGATTCAAACCGGCATGCGCAGCTTTTGCGAAGTCCATACGTGCACCTTCCACTGTCCTACCATGCCCGATGTGCAATTCATCGTCATAACAACAGTACTGGCGACGCCATGATTCCGTCTTCATCGCGCTTAACGGTATACCACCGGGAAGAAAGCCCTCGTGGCATAATGAGGTACGAAATTCCCGTCCTTCACAGCGTCCATGTCAAACCATGGTGCCTGGCCGAATACTTCAGGATCATCGAAGGGTCCTGCATCATCAGACGCAACCGGTGAGGGTACTGCTTATTATTACCAGCCAGACAACTGCGATGTCTTCTCGGATCCTCCGGAGGAATTGTGGGCATTTCTTTTGCAGGATGGTTGGGTATTGGTGGATTGAATTCATCCTCCACACGCAGCGTTCACGAAGCCATACCTCGAGTCATTCCATGGGGCATCAATAACGCTGTCGTAGCGGTCGGGTCTATTGGGTAAGTTGCTTCAGCAGACACAGCAGGACTGGACGTTTATGGTTGAATATAGTCTGTTACGGCATCGGCTCCAATAGATAGATGAATTGGAACTGTCTCGCCTGTCATCACGACAGTTATGGAGTTTGAATGGCAAAACAGCGAAGCCGTAATACGGCGAATGAACGGACGCTTTTCGATTGAAAGCAGATTGCAATACCGACAAAATATAATTCGGATAATCAGATGACCGTCCATAAGCCGAGAAAACGATCACGTTATTCAAATTTTCTGACCATTCGGGTTCGTGCATTGCACCTCATTCTTGATGAGGGGGTGATGTTGTGCAATTAATCGTCACATGTGGACTCAGTCGACCTCAAATTCGACGTCAGCACCTTTTGTCGCTTTGGTCACTTTTCGTCACGTTTTGTCAGGTTCGGTCTCACCTTTTGTCCATTTTGTCACGTTTTCTGTGTTTAGTCTGGTGTGGGTAATTGAACCACCAGCCACGTGTTTTCCGGACACCTTTTCACTCGGTACAGTACCTTACTGTACTTGATGTACTGTACGCCCCTCCTCTCACCACCAGGCGACGGGGTAATGCTTATTTTAGGGGCTTCTTTCCCCGTATTTCCCTCAACAAGAAGAAGCAAGGACCGAGACTTATTCTATCCCCAAAGGTCGCCTTCGATCATCACATCGAAGCCACTTCTCCTACGATAGTCCTCCAAGCGCGTCTGCAAGAGACAGTCACCCGCGCCTTACACGCGTCGCCAGTGACCCGAATCAACACAACCCCCGTTTTACTCCTCTGCCTTGCCAGCGCCAACACATAGTCGACTGGACTCGCGTCGCGTGACTACCCACCACCTCACAAGCGATATTGAATCCCGATATTACGCGTCCGCCCCACCACCTAGTCAAACCCTCCAACTACAGATGTCATTAACCTGATACGACCACGCCTATCGTTCGGCGGGCCGCCACCCTGATTCCCGGTTTTTCTCTCTCCTTTCGGAGGAGTGCATATCAACACGGGCTACTGTGCAAAGAGGTCCCGAACACGTTTAGTGCCGGTGCATTGCACTACAGCTTGTCTACGTTTTTCCCAGTTGGAATTGAACGCAGTTTTATACATATTTATACCATACCAGATCCGGGTGGACGAGAATAATAAAGAGGTATATATCAATATAATAGCATACGATACCAAACCTTTGCACCTAACCAGTCATCGAAACTGGCAACGGTAAATCAAGCCAACCACTCACGAAGTCGATTAACCACCAACGTTTGAAATCAAGTGATCCCCACACACAACCGTCGCCTGACCTGATCACTCAACTCTACCAGTTTAAAGAGGCTAATAACCTATCTTTTGACCTGGTATCCGCGAAGGCAATCACCACTGTCAGGATTACGGTCACATCGAGTTCTAAATAGCCTCGGCTACTAACCAGTCAGATTTATCTAACTGACCGGTTACTTACTTGACTTATATATTATTTTCCTTTTTTTAATAAAGATTCATTAGCTTCAGGCCACTGACTATTCCGACAGTTCAAACTTTCCCCAGCAGAAGCATGACTCAATCAGGAAAGAACAAAGGTAATAAGAATAAATGACAGCCAAGTAATAACAGAAGAAGGGCATGAAGTAGATTTCAAGGAAACCCGGCTGGCGCCGACCTTGGAAAGACAATCACGCCAACGAATGGAGAATTAAATTCCCCACCTTTCCCACCAAACCCGGATCCTCCAGACGCACCTAGCGCTGAAAGTGGATTTCCATCGGCATACATGGCAGAAAGGTCTTTACCAGTAACTTATCTTGGGACCAGAATTCGCCAGAAACCAGAGTACCAGCCACTCTTCTACATAGCACAATTACTATTCCAGGAACACCATCAGACGATATTGCACCTTATCTCAATCTCGCTGATGATCCTGATTATATATCTCACCTGGCCTCCAAGGAAGAGAAATAGGCACACCAGAAAATCCTCCAGTCGTATAGTTCGGAAATCTTCGAACTCAGTTAATCTACTGAGGATAACGGGGAGGAAATGTGGCTCGAATTTATTACCTCTTTTCAACCACATACAATCCGATCTTGGGGAAAGACCACTATCGTAAAATGGACTAAGTTCCGGTTGGAAAGGGACGTTTTTGTGGAGAAATACATGCGTGTTTCCTAAACCCAGGTGCTGGTCAACATTCTATTTCGCGAGGTTCGTACCAACAACACTTTCGGAACCGAGGGAACCAAACCAATTTCTCTCTTGCATGTCACGTGCGCGCTTCCCCCACAACAGAAACTGGAATCGTAATTCAAAGGCCCATTTGTTCCTTCTAGAGCTGGTCGCATTCATGTAGCACCTAGTCCAAATATTCCAACCGTGAGATACCCAAAATTAGATCCGGACATTTCCACCAGGATATTCACGAATCCAGGAGACGGCCCGCCCAGTAATAAAGGCAGTTCAGATAAACATGGGGAAGGGAAAGATGAGATCAAATGGAGAAGGGATAACAGCATTCCAAATAAAGACCTACATGAACCACATGGATACAACCGTCCGTCCATCTAGAATGGATGAAAATGATGGCTCCTTGATGATAAGAAAAAGTTGGGGATAAATGGCTTCATGAGAGCATTTATTGGTAAGACGACATTTTCTGGAAGTTGGAATGAAGACTTGGACAATTTTATATCCATATTCAACACTATTAGCACAATGTGCGAAGTAACGCTGGGGGAGACGTTTAAGGATGTCCCCGTGATGTTAAACGGAGACGTCTTGAACTATTATGCGAACGACAAACAAATTTGTGGAGACTTTTCTGGAGCCATATACCTACTCCGTAATTGGCATAACGACGATGATCAGAAGAACATAATACTCACAAACTGGCAGTCCATTACGCTTACTGAGGCGATGTCCGAGGAACCAGACGAGTCTGAAACGACAGTGTTTAAAAACTTCGTCTAAAAGCTCATGGCACTGCAGAACCAGCTCGATAGTGCTTACCACAACGACCAGACCTTCCGCCATCGTTTTCTAACAGCAACCGATATACCCAATATCCAATCGGCACTGCGTGGCAGGATGCCGACAACAAGCCAGCAGGACGTTAACAGGATCGTTAACCAGCTTTCCGACAGACCTCGCACGGCGGAAGCAATACAACATGTATGGTTGATGGTCCTGAAGATGAGGTGAATTATTCCTTGGGCAAGTCATATGGTGGTCAGGTGAAGATTACAACCAAGAAACCTTGGGCAAATATTAAAAAGTCGTCACGTGATGATATGCTAAGGATCAGATTGAGCACTGTATGGATAAGAGGTGTGAATGGCTCGTCTGTGGTGAAACCCATAGATCGAACACCCGTCACAAAATGGAAGACGTCACGCCCTCCATGAATAAACTAAAGGTAAATCATCCGCAGGCCATGGTAACAATTGAATATTTTGCGTTTGTAATGGACATGATCTTTAATTGAGATGATTTGAAAGTGGAGAAATACGATGGTGCGAGATGGGTTGAAGACGATAAAGATGATTTTACCAACGATCTGACATTCATGGCTAGATCAAATGCCGTAGATTTGGAGATGACTTTTTTGAACAATGCATGTTATCATGGAAGGATCCCCGACGGAGATTTAACTTCAGCTTTTACCACCATGAGTTACCCACTAAAATACCATGACGGCCCAATTTTTAAAGGCTTGATAATTGATACTGGAGCAAACGGGAAATCAGTGATGGGAAGATCGCAATATCACGCCTATGAACGGGAAATCGGGAGGAAGATGAGATTGAGGCCAGCAAAGAAAGGCCTAAAAGGGATTGGAAAAAGAGTACCATATTGGGTGAAGCAACCATTCATCACATTTAACCAACTGAAACAGATTATTTACGTCTGTTTTTCAATCATCAAATAGAATGTACCGTCTCTTCTTTCTAACAGAAATATGATTATAAATGGACTTGATATCAGTCTTCAAGGTAAATATATCCACATCGGGGGTCTGAAGAAACAACTTCATTTGGACAATCACTTCCTGATCTATATATGGAAAGTGAACTCAATCCCGTATGCCCTTTACATCGAACATGAATTAAGGAGAATTCATAGGTTTTTTGTCACCCCTCAGTGTCATCCACGTACAAATTTTTGAGGAGAGCCAACGACGGTAATCTAAAAGAGAACATTCTAAAGGAGTTGAGAAAGATCGAAAACGACTGTTAAACATGCCGTATACATACCCCTACAAGACATAGTGTGTGTAAAAAGCGTGCATTTGAACGAATTAATGTTTCAACATGCCCTCTTTCTTGTTACGCGGAGGCACTTCTTTTTCTTCTAAAATATTTCATTTTCTCTCTTTTCGTACCAAATTTTCCTCCGTTACGTATCTTATAAGTTACGTAACTTTATCACGTTATCATATTCTCTTCTTTATTTTATAAAGATGCCCTTCTGTTTCGTACAATGTTATTAAGTGCCCTCTTTTCGCAGCACATTTACTCCTATTTGAGCAATATTCTATCCTATCAACCCTTATTTATCACAGCTATGTCTCTTAGGGTACTTCGGTACCTCTTCGCTTCAAGCTCAGCATCGGAGACGAAGATTTGCAGTTCAACCACAAGGTTTTTTAGACACCATGCTCCTAAATAACCGCCCATTCATCCATTTACTTGATAAAAGCGCTCATTACTCAGCAGCATCATTCCTGAAGAAGCATTCGACAGATAGGATATGGAAAGCAATTTCAAGATTGTAGTTCTTCACATACATGGGTCCCCCGGACTACCTCGGAGTCGACTAAGGGACAGGTTATGTGAGAAAAGAAATGAAGTCGAAGGAGACGCAGCTGGTGTAAAGTTGGAGGAAGTTCCCACAGAAACCCCATTTTCTATAGGAATTCTTGGGCGTTATCACGCGTCCCTTCGTGTAGCGTACACCAAGTTGTGCGATACTTTAGCAATAAGAGCTTATACCGATGATGATTGTCTTAAGATGGCGATTTATTCCGCAAACTCAGTATTTGGACCTGAAGAGCTGTGTACCATGATGGTTGTCTTCGGAGCAATACCGCGCCCAGGCAAGGTAACCCCTCCACCATCGCAAGTAGAAAGACAGTTATCAATATATAAAGCAAAGGTCGCGGTTGCAAAAGAACAGTCGAAGAGGCGGATTGATTTTTCAATGGAACATCCATCAGGTCCGAAAGGTAAGGAAATGACCCAAAAACTACTTAATGTCCTAACAGGATCTCCAGTCTTGGTCTATAGAACCACGACCAAGAAGTGGGACCATTCCGCTACATCTCTACCAAAGGAGACACCGTTGTTCTTCAACTTGGTCACGGCCGGCTCTTCTTTAGGCAAACTTTCGTAAAACCGTGGGCAAAAACTAACATTGATGACGATGGTGTCGTGCTCCCTCCTTCTGACGTTTCTATCAATTATCAGGTTGATATTCCCTCTCCGGTCCCTTTCTATATACTCAGTCCCACTCACCCTAAGTTCCCCTTTCTGGTAATTATTTGTATTAAATGACAGATTGCTATTCTCTCCTGACTACTTCCTCCTTCTTATTCTTACTTGATTCTTAGATTGATTAATGTACGATTTGATCGAAACGGTCTGACGATGGGTAACCCCCAATTCGCCTTTTCAACTCGTTTGATCGACTATCACACCTATTAGTGTGACTGCCTCTAGCCCTGGATTCGCGACTAGTAGCCTCTTCGAATGAAGTTGCTAAATTAACGAGAGTCCACTTTTCGGCTAAACTTCGTCTGTTCCGCGATACGATGATCACTTCCGTTGACCTGGATGGGGCTGGCTGATTACCTGATGTTTTCGCTTTGTTTAGTTATTTTCTTTATTGTTATTTTCCTTTTCTTTGGAGAAACAGAATGCGGATCCAACCGTATGTATAGTAGGTATAGTTCGAATTAGACTGTTGGTTAATTCAAACTATTGATTAATTTGATATACGTGTAAAATACTGTAGACTGAGTTTTAGTCCCAAATTAGGAAAATACCTCTCTAAGTGAGTGAAAAATGTGAGAAATAAAAATACCTTCTTTTCATTAAAGTGGTATGCCATCGTGTTAATTACACTGTTTTTGACATGTATGACAGATTATTTCTGGGTCACTTTTGTAATATCATTATACGTACTACCCACCTGTGTGTCTGACTGTTGTGAACAAACTTGTAAGTCGGTCTCTTGACAAATGGTGACGCAATCTTACCCATGGATGTAAAAAGGGATCATACCAATGCCGACCCAAGGGAAAGGAAAAAGAATCCAGTTCTCATGACGTATAGGGATTGAGATGAAGAGTTGGATTTAGGTCACAGGTCGCCGAAGGTGACAGTAAAGAAAGTGTTAAGAAAAGAGAGGGCATTTGCAGACTCCAGGAAAAGTGAGCTATAATATGACACAAATCGCAAGGGCAATCAGTGGTAGTATTATGATGAAGGTTTTATGGTGAGACAGCATATGAGACGTAAGGTGGACAGGGGAGGATAAAGCAGGAGACGGGAACTTACATGGTAGCAGGGATAGATGACGGTAATGATGGCAGCAGCTTTAGATGAAGGTAAACTACGGCAGCAGAGTTAGATGATGGAAATGGTGGCAGCGGGTTAGATGACGGTAATTATTGCAGCAGGGTTAGACGTGAGTGATGATTAACCACCATCAACAAAATCAACGGTGACAACGACAAGGAGAGGAATCAAAAGGCCTGCGGAGGTAAATGAAGAGAAAACTACATCGCTATGGAATGCGAGCATGCAGCAGGAAAGGCGATACTATTTTCGACGCCGACGAATATATCACATGATGATGATGTGAAAAACTGTAATTTGGATATCAGAGGAAAAGGGGAAAGGGGACTCGCAAGATTGGCTAAAGTGGTACGATATAAAACAGTGCTGTGTGTCAATTCGAGACCGAAATCACTGTACCGTAGATTATCATATACAGTGTTCAATGGAACTACAGTACACAAGGTAACTGAATGAGCAGAAAAATCATTCACATACCGAACGATACAATAAGAGATACACGTTTCAATTCAATCAAAAGGATTGGAACCTACGACATAATTCCAATTTGTTGACAGCAGGTTTATACACGTGTGTCTACGTTTTGTTTTCCCAGTTGGACTTGAACGCAGTTTTATACATATTTATACCTTACCATATCCTGGTTGACCAGAATAATAAAGAGGTAGTTATCAACAGAATAGCATGCGATACCAAACCTTTGCACCTAATCAGTCATCGAAACTGGCACCAGAAAATCAAGCCAACCACGCACGAAGTTGATTAACCGCCATCTTTTGAAAGCAAGTGATCCCCACGCGCACCCGCCGCATGACCCGATCACTCAACTCTACCAGTTTAAAGAGGATACTAACCTATCTTTTTACACGGTATTCTCGAAGGCAATCACCACTGTCAGGATTACGGTCGAGTTCTAAATATCCTCCGCTATTCACCAGTCCGATTTATCTACGCCATTTTGCTTAATTAGTCTCACTTAGACTAATTTAATAGCCCTTCAAAAGAGGCAATATCTGCAAATATATTAACTTAATCTAATAACTTGATTAAACTATTTACCAAAAAATGAAGTAGTTTGACTAGTACTAATTAAATTACTGTTGAATATCCTCACTAAATTCAAGTTGTGAAATGGCCCATTTGCAATGTAACTCCCTTTTTTCTTTTTCTGAATGGGTTCGGCTTTTTGGCTACATTGCCAACATTAGATTTGAATCCCATTTGTCTCGTTTATTTCATCATCCACATAAGAAGAAAACAATGAATAGATACAGCCCTTCACCCATCAAAGCTGCATTTGAGAAAGAAAAAAGAAAAAAAGAAGAGAGACTCAGCAGAATTCACAACAACAAATTTTAATGAAAATAATCTATCGGCAGCAACAACAGCATAAAATGCAACAAGAAAGTCTGAATGAGATCATGCAGATTGAAGACCCTCAAAAAACGTTTGTGTTACTGCAGCAATTATCAAATCAATTACAAAACCAACAATCAAACCAAGCACTTCAACCAAATATTGGAAATGATGATGATGACGACGAATCAGACCAAATTTAAAAAGAAATAAGCAAAAATAATAACGATAATAACAACGATAACAACAACATAATTAATCCTAAAGAAAATGAAATTGAAATTGATATAAATCAACAGAACTCTATTGAATAAAACAATAACAGCGCCACTCCAATTACCGATTGTTCTCATATCACGGAGACTAGTAATGAATCAAATATATCAAGTAACAGAAAACGAAGGGCTCAACAAGTGGTTACGAAGTCTGAACGTAGAGCAGTTGTCACTTGGATGAAGAATGATATAAATTCTGGCCATCCATTGAAAGGATTGATGAACATAACAATTAGGAACTTTCCAAGTTGCTTTGGATCTTCTCATAATTCAAACATTTCGAAATGTATGTCTTGGTGGGAAAATGCTGAAAAATGTTTATCTGATAAAGACGTCGATTGTATTTCCCACAGAGTTTTTAAAGAAGGAAACTAGGCGATGGAAAGGCCTTAGAGAAAAGTTGTAGAAAGATTGTTCATGTTCGAGTGTCAGCTGGTAGAGGACGTAAATTGATTGTTTGGGGTATAGAATTACAATTGTACAAATTCATCTTTCTGATTATCTTAAGATACTCCGAAAGCTGAATTTGTGCAACTCACGAAGCTAGGAATGAACTTTTCAGTACGTTTACTTTTAGCTGTTGCTATATATGTACTCAAAAGGTTGCATGATGGGAATGCCGTTGGAATTAATCATGAAAATAGCAAGGCGATTGCATCATTTTTGGACCATGGGTGGATAAATAGATTTATGGATAGATTAATATTGTTCCTAGAAAGCAATGTGGGAAGTTGATGGTGAGTTATGAGAAGCAAATTCATATTGAGAAGAATGTTGTATATCACCTAGGAACAGTTTCAAGGATGGTTAATGATGGCACTCTTGATGAGGATCTTGTAGATAACATCGACGAAACCCATTTTATAGTTAATTATGATAATGGTAAAACACTTAGTTTTGTCGGGACTGAGGAAATTAAATATGCGGACGTTATTTCAGGTGGTCTTGGTATGACAATGCTTGTTCGATTTAGTGGTGGAAGTAATGCATGTATTCAACCAGCGTTTATGATATTTCAAAATTTGAATCGGAACTACCCCATTAAAAAAGTTCCCGATAATGTTCCTTGCGTCTCGTATCGGACTCAACCAAAAGGGTGGATGGATAAACAATTTTTTTCTGAATGGTTCGGTGAGAAACGTGCAATATCAAAGGACATTTTTGGTCGATAGAGAGTTATTTTCCTGGACAACTGTGGTGGACATAACTTAACAGAAGAACATGAAGAGAAATTAAAACAACTGAAGAATTCATTGAAGTATCTACCACCGAACTCAACACACCTTTGCCAACCGTGCGATAGTTTTATTATCCAAAAAATTAAGGATAGGTGGTGCGATTTGTGGGATGCCAAAAAGGCCGAATTGTTGTCGTCGCCAAATTGGTTTCACAGTAAGAACTAAGGGAAACTTCCGAACCCCGGGAACACGTACTATTTGAACCTTGCAGCCCGCGTTATCAGAGATGTTAATCAAATGAAAGACAAAGATGGTGTATGATATGCTTGAAAAGCAATGATACGCTGTGGTTTGGGTCTTAATCTGAACGGAACTTGGAGAATGGAACAGCTATTCCCTAATCTTCAAGAGATAATTAAAACGCACAAGAGTCATTTTGAGGGTGAGCCAGTACCAATTTTGACCTGATTTTTTTGATTTCAAAAAGTTTTAATTTTTTTAAAATTCACTCAATCTAATTTTTCATCTCTTAAAAATCTCCATTTTCAATCAGTCTCACTTACTCTAATTTGTTAGTGGGACTAATTCCCAAGTGGGACTAATTTAACAAAATGGTGTAGTTAGCTGTACATACCTAAAAAGAAACAGGAAGGGGTCTAATACTTCCGTTGACCCATATTCTAATGTGAAGAAACTCCCCGTCTTCAGTAGAAGTGAATTAATATGGACGGATGTTGTGTTTATAGACATACTAGGGATTACGAAGTCACTAGAACGTTTTCTAGACATTTACTACCGCGCCATGAAAGGATTCTGGACAATGATTAGCTATGTATAGCAGTCCCTAGAAATTACTTCCTTGAAGAGAAGTAATTGCTAGGGACTGCTGAAAATGTATTAGACATGCTAAGATCGACACGCATACATCATGTATGTGTTTCGATCCTGGGGGTCATCTGGATATCTAACACCAAATTCCTATGAAAGAAATTTGGTGATAAGGTATCTAGATATTCGAAATACCTAGCAGTTTTACTAGGAATAGGTGAGGCTAACCATAACATATATTGTTTTTGGTTATGGACCGTGTACAGAAAGGTTCGAATATGACTTTTGGTTGCAATGTGTCATGATTAATCTACAAATTCAGTAGAATTAGTAATTTAATATAATTACTTGATCTCTTCCAATCCTCTCTACCACTAGTTGTGTAGATTGAAAGAGGTCAAAGAAATCCTTTGATTTATCTCCAACATTCGCACAAAGCGAAGGAGATGTTTCTGACAGAAGAAGAAAAACAATTGTAACTGCCGTACTTTTTCATGTCAATTTCAATATCTCGCTTCTCAACAAGGAGAGCTTCGAGTACAAAACATTCCGGCCTTCTCATGAACCTCTTCCGAAGACTTGATATTTCTGTGCTCGAAGCTTCCTCATCGGCCTTGCGGAAGTTATTGAATCGTCGAATGATTCAATAGCCGACAAGTCCTATGCGAGAACCTGCCAGGTTCTCGTATAGGCCTTTCCGACCTTACAGTATACATATATTGGTACGTGACATAGATTAATTCTTAGAGACTCGGTAAGTAAAGGAGATAATCATGGAAGAAATGATTACTGTAAGCAGCTCCACGCATTGGTGTACGTTGTTTGTTTCCCTTTCAGTAATATTTGAAGCTCGCTTACAGTCATATTTTTTATGGATAGTTTCTGCGACATGGGTTGCTGTACCGTTCACTGAAAACTCGGAGTGGCTGCGGTTACAATAGACACATTAATTGCATAGAAATTCGTACAGATTCTTGTAGTTGACGTTTTAGCTCCTGGGAGATCTAATTACAGGACCACTCGGTCTTCCTGTAGAGGTTCCATATTTACTGACAGGACTTGAAGGATCACTTAAACCACTGAGAAGGAGAAGTTGCACAATTTGGAGGAACACTTGAGTGATGATTTTCAGCGATTAGATTAACACCTGAAAAGTATTTTGTAGCACTTCGTGGTTGTGACGGACGTGGGAGTGCTGTTTTTGTATGCTGTAATGAGGTGGGATCTAGAGCCTCTGTGTGTGTAAACGATGTAGGAGTTGAAGTTATATTTTTGTTTGAGAATGGGTACCCATTTTTCTTCACTGAGATGACATCCTTTTCTTCCTTCTAATACTATTTTCAACTGTACCTCGTATTCTTCTCTGTTTCTTAACAGAGGCAGTAGTATTGGCGATATTATGATTGTTCTGAGTGTGTGAAAGGGTACTGGGAGTGAGTAGAGAGTTTCTAGCAGTACCGATTTCACGTGTTTGTCCTCGTCATGCTTGTGACGTGTTCATGGAACTATCATTGATGTTGCTATATCTCTTTGGATTCCTAATTCCTGGGTTCTAATTATTGAAATCGTTATCAGCACGAACTTCCACTGTGTATCTACAGCAGACATAGTTTTAAAACGTGTTACAAAATTAGATATTTCAAATGAAAAATTTAAATTTGTCATGTTAATCGAGATTTTTCATGAAAAGTACGGTAGAATACACCGTTTAATGCTACAAGTACAACTATAATTTCTCATGAAACCTTAGTTTTTCACAATTAGAACTTCAAAGCAACAAAAATGCAAGAAGGGCGGTAAGGTCTGAGTTCGGAAGCTAAGTAGTTGCTTTTTATGACTTGGCCAATACCGCAATTATAATTAGACAAGATCTGTAGTCGATACTCAAAACGCCAATCCTACTGTACTCATGGACTCAACGTCTCTTTTTAACATAATTACGTCCTCAAAAACAACCAAGAAAATACTGATGATTGACATCAGCCCAGATTATCAGTCGTACAAGAACAACAAAATTACTGAGTTGTGATGGGTTAGCCTAACCACCTGAGGCGAGACTGTAATGTTGCAGATTTTTTCACCAAGTTCGACCCTGGAAAAAAATTTCTACATTTCATGTCCAGTGTATATTTGAATTATAACATCCTAACGGAACAACATGTTTCATTGGCAATATAGACAACTCGGTTGTCTACATTCCACTAGTGCCATTTTTTAGGTTAAGTGAACATACTCCGATATGAAAGTACAAACCGAAATATACAAATAGGATAAGAGAGAGACGTAGTTCGAGTTCGAAACATTCGCACACAAGTCAAATGCAGAACCAGTACTGGAACCTAATACAAACGTCTGTGTTTACGGAACTGAATGCCTACATTCAAAAGGAGTAGTTTTAGGGTGGACGTCACATCTACTAGGCCATGCGAATTTTGGGGGTCCATGTAGGTTACATACAAAAAACTACATTGTCTACATGGTTACGGATGGTTTCTGAAGGAAAAGCTACACAATGTGAAGAATGTAATGTATGGGGTATTAACTTTGGAATACAGATACTGTTGTTTTAATATATGAGGCATATATGAAAGAAATAGTCCAGGCCAACATTCATTGTTTGCAAACTTACACCAATGTATCATTGAAATTTTCTTTCTTACACAGGAGCTTTTTTTCTATGTAAGACTCGTGACTACACATTGTGTATGAGACATTGAACGAATACTTCATATAGTACTGCGAAAAATGTAGTTTGTAATGTAAGTCACATTGACTTTTACATTCATGAGTTGAATGTTTGAGTATATGTACATTACATTATTTCATTCATATACCGTATGCAATCGTCAATGGTTCAAAAATTTTACATTCATTTCATGAATGTAGAAGTGGATGGTTATTGCGATATCTGATGTATATATATGTTATATAAAGGAATGATAGGATGAAATATGGGAATGATATATATAATAATAGCAATATACATTGCAATATATGTATTCCAATTATGGTATACACGATATTAATATTTTTATGATTTGTGATATCATGAGATAACAAATCAAACAATTTGATAAAAATAAGAGAAAAGCACAATAGCAACAAAATGTAATAATATAAAACGTAATAGAGATGGAGCTATGAAAAATTGTATGGAACAGAGAAACTTGAAAGGAAGTAGAAACTATGTAGTAATAGAAGAAGGAAACCACCATAAGCAATGACCAAGAAACGCATCCGATAAGTATATATTTATATATCTGGTTATGAGATATATATACAACGAATTTATATATTATAATATCATGTTATATGATATATATACAACGAAATTGTTACATTTTTAAAACCATATCAATCCGTTATCTGTGAAGAGATGCACCATATGGATCTGCAGACTTATAAAAATGACTGTCGAATCGACGCTACTCGATTCAATACGGATCGATGGTTCGTGTGACAGAACCCAACACACACACAGATAAACGGAAGTTGATGGATGTTGTTACATACAGGCGGAGATGATAAGTTAGGTAATGAATGTTGTTACAACGGGCAGTGGTGACAAATCGTAATGGATGTTGTTACATACAGGCGGAGATGATAAGTTAAGTAATGAATGTTGTTACAACGGGCGGTGGTGATAAATCTGTAATGAATTTTGTCGCACATGCGCAGAAAGATAAGTTGATGATGGTGATGAATCGTAATTATTGTTGTTACAACGGGTGGTGGTGATAAATCTGTAACGGATGTTGTCGCACATGGGCGGTGAAGATAAGTTGATGATTGTAGCATAAAACGCATCCGTAATGAATTCTACTACATATAGGCGGAGGTAATTAGTTATAAAATGAAAACG
>JAULBU010024066.1:0-18319 GCA_032358235.1 Odonthalia washingtoniensis
CTTCCTCTTCATCTGCTTCAAGTGCTGCTGCGGCACTAGGTTTCGGTGGAGTGACAGTGTTGTCATCCGCGATATCAATGACTTGTTTAGTAGAATCATCATCAAGAGCAGCAAGAGTTACCGGTGTGTTCAATCCACATTCCTTGATGTAATCAACACATGACAAATCAACAGTAGTTAGATAATCATTGGGAGCATGAATGACACGATAGAATTGATTCTGTACTGACCCTTCCGAACTCCTCGGCCCACTAACTTCTTCGGTGTCAGGATCGTCGATACGAGAAGTGACATATACACTAAATGGTTGCGCACGTCGATTAGGGTGTTGTCTCATGAAATCAAACCAAGAATCATCGGAGCCTGTTTCATTATCGACGAAACGAAGACGTGAACCAATTAGTGGGTCTTCTGGGGGGGTTGTAACTTGACGATATTTTCGTGCGTGTTTCAGTCCGGCATCCAATTCAAGAGTTTCGATACTTTCTTCGTCAAGATAAATAACCTTGTGTTGGCGACGGCGTGAGTGATACGCAACAACAAGTGCCTTGTAATATGCGGGTTTAGTTCCTGGCGAAGGCCATTCAATGTCAACAATGCGACCGACCAGGTCCATGCCGGATGGAGATGAAGAGGTGGAGGTGGGCGGTTGGGTGGTGGACTTGGAAGATATGCGGGACGAACGCGTGGATGTAGGTGGTGCCGACTGCCGAGGGACGGTTTGAGATTGGCGCGTTTTGCGAGTACGAGTCGACCGAGTGGACATCGTTGGGTTTGTATGTGTTTCGGTTAGTCGGGTTTCGTTTCGTTTCGCTGTTGGCTGTTGAGAGCCAGCGGCAGGGACAAGACGACACGAGCGGTGACAGAAACGATCGGTAGAATGGGATGGACGGTTGCCGTGACAGGCGGGGGACGAGCGTTAGGGGTGGGAAGTTTCTGTTTCGGTTTGGTCTCGGTTTGGTTCCGGTGTGGTGTTGGTGTGGAAGAGCAATGGTGTTGGTGATGCGGTAGAAAAAGCAAAGAAAGAAGGGGTTCCGAAAAAAAGAGAAAAACGGCGGCAATTTGCGCAATAATTACGGTAATCGTTTTGTGCCAAATCACTTGCGATACAGACGCACAGACAAGGACTGTGGAAGAGTAGAAGCCTGTGGAACTCTCCCGTATTATTATTCATACTGTACGTGCTCATGTTGCGCCCTTATGGGGTACGGTGGGGGGCAGACCTAAACAAACAACAAAAACCCCAAATTTTAATTTCAAAAATTGTTAAGCTCACAAAACGCCGTTCATCTGTTGCCACATATGCCACGTAACAGAAGTCTCAATTGATTGAAAAAATTTAATTACTAAATAGATGATAAGCTGAAGTGAAGCTTGGTAAAGAGGAACTGAAACAGAGATTATTGGTCCGCGATCTTTCGGCTATGCCGTAACTATGGACAAGTATACAAGAACGCAGGAATGATTCACATAACGAGATGCTTTAAGAATTATATACCAAATAAAATGAGAAACACGATAAAACTTGCAATGAATATTGCAGCTATACCAATTGTTGAGCCTTTGGCGACTGGTGAGTTGAAGATACACCCGGAAGAGGACGGAAGAAATTTTCTCTATGTGGAATTGTAGTATATGAGGAGGTGAATTAGGGGTGACATGTTTCAGAAAGAGTTCGTATGTGTTTTCGGAAATGAATGGTACGTTGAATTTCGCATATGGAATGCATTGAGTTCCATCCGAAAATACTGTATTAGTTGTGTACCCTGCGATGACGAAAGGAATGGCAGAACGAACGCCTTTTGTGGCAGCGGCATCGATATTCAGTGTTATTAATCCCGACGTAGCTAACAAGACTCCAGAGGAGGAAAGTTTACATGGCCTCGAATAATAAACATTACCCCGATCCAGTTGCGTTTCAAGATGAGGGGCCTTACGTAAGTCTGGAGTCGAAAAATCAGGCGCAATGGTTTGAAATAGACGCTGCATTGGATAGAGAGATCGCTCCTCGTTATGAGTGTAGAGATTTTATTCCTGGGGGTATCCCGTTGAGTGCTACGGAGATCGAGTCCTGAAGGCACCATTTTATCATTGAAAAACATCTTGAGATGCTTGGAACAATAAAAAAAACAAATAAGAATTAAGCAGTTTTTTCCGAAATGGCACTCCTGCAGCGAAAATCGCGATGGTAGTTCTCTCGGTCATGTTGGTCCAGGAGCAGATTGGGTGTATTATGAATCCTTTTACAGAGGTGCAATCGATGAAGTTGCACGAAAAGATTATGTACGAAGAATATGTTTCTCTTTCGAATGGTCACCCGATTAGGTTTTAACTTTGACGTCACCCCAGATGGTTGGGTATATTTTTCTGGTGGTGGTAACAAATATTATAAATGTATCGAATATAATGACTCCGCTGGGGGTGATAAGTGCGAAAATGAAGCGGAAATGGGAGATTCCCTTGAGCCGAGTAGCAGTACAAGATGTTATATGTAGATGAGATCAGAATTAGTACTGACACCACCGGAACTTCGTCCGTAATGTTTTGATTATAAAACCATAATCATAGAGATATGTCGCTGTAGTTTTAGAACCACAAAAAATTGTGTGCTTATTCGTGGGCTAGTAATGGACCGAAAAAGTATAATTTTTTGACGAGGTAGGATTCCATAATTAGTGATGGTCTTGTGACAAAGTTGGGGCTTTGTATCGAATAACTCCGGTTAAGCAAAACGGACGTATTACAGATGAAGAAAATATGCACCTTGATGAGAATGCAGCCACGCGTGTAACTCGGTAGCATAGTATTGGCTGTATACGTGATGTGTGGTGCAATTAGTTTTTGGACACGTCGATTTTTTAGTGACTTTTGTCATATTTCTTCTTTTGTGTAGGACCACATCTTTTGGTGGCTTTTCACAATCGCCACGTGAATTTAGGATATTGTTGCTCATTACACTGTACCGGTGGCTACTGCTCCACTACCTTGTACAGTTCGCTCCCCTGCCACTCGACAGCAGGTGGAGCCTACTTAAGAGGTTTTTGCGTGTGCCTCTCTTGAACTCTAATAAAGACAAGCGTTTTTCAGACTTCATCTACCTTCAAACTTGCATTCGTCGCAACGACAAAGCTCTTTCAGCTATGGCAGAATGTCCGCTTCCCCAACGTTAGTCAATTCCCCCGCTTTACAAGCGTGTAAAAGAACCGGAGACCGTTAGCCGCGTCATCACGGGTAACCGCTCCAACGGCCTCCCTCCTCACGGAGTAGACATTGGACCATCAACCAACCGTTTCGGCGCGCATCCCCCATCCATCCGACTCACGTCGTCACAAAACTACACCGGCGTCTTACAAACAACGGGAAGACAGCTGCCTACTTACTCAGCATCATTCTACCTTCCCTTCATTGGTGGAGTGCACTGCCCACACGAGGTACCGTGGAACGAGAACTCTGAACACCCTTAGTGACCGTTTTCCTTTCTTCCTTTCTGGAAGTGCATTGCACTACATGATGTGGATACGGGTGTGGATTCTGTATGATGTCTAAAGTAGTCGTGGAGTCGTATGTAGATGCAGAGGTTTTTAAATCTAAGAGGGAATGTGCGAGGAGGTAGGCGTATTGTGTAGTGTAGAGTGTGGTATAAATGTGGTAAGATGAGTAACAAATAGGCGAATGAGATAAGTAGCAATAGAAGAGCATGTTAGCGATGTGGAAAATTTGGCGAGTGAAACGTAGGTCTTTGAAAATAGGACGAATAAAGAAAGTAAAGAGGGAGCAAAAGGGGAAAAGTGAAAGGTGCAATCGACGTTCTTATAATATTATTAGAACGTTCAAATCCGAAGAAAAGGCAGTAGTCCTTGCGTGAAGAAGGGTGAAACGTGATATTATTGAGTATCCAGTTTGGATGTGCAATTACCTTCCGGATGAAGGCTTGGTGTCTAAACAGTATGACCTATACTTTTTAGGTCCAAAAGACTACTATATATTACTCACTTTGCCCAGTTTAAACTGTGAAATTTTCCGGAATTCTTCGGTTATTGCTGATGGTGTACACGGGCACCGATTGATTGCTTCAGTTCTGAAACTAGGGTGATTGTTTGTGGGAGTTGTCCACATTTGAATTCATATCACTATGTAGGAGTGTTTGAGGGTGATAAACTGCGTTGTGGACAGAAAAGGAATGACGCCATTGTGTTTGGCGGGGAGGGATTGAATCGTGGAGGATGTATGATTGAACGTTTGAGGACGATTTTCCCGGGAGTTTCAGACAGACGCTGAAGCGCTGAGGTGTAGTTTGATTAATTACGCTTTGGAGGCGTTTGGTTTGATATTGAAACGTGGAGAAATGAGCCAATGAGAATTCCGGAAAATGTTTTGATAATATTTTCAATAGTAAAATCAATCAAATAGGAGCCTTTTATGAAATTACAGCTGACTAATGACAATAATGAATAGTATACAGTTTAGAACAAATCATCTCTCAAAAATTTATTAAAAATTACGAAAATGTAAAAATATTATGAACTACTGGTCCAACTTATACACATACGATACAGTAATGAGAGATTTATCATTGTGTGGCATCAGACAGTACAATATGCAAATTCAGTTTTTTCGTAAAACATGTAGTCGTTACAGTATTAAATACTGAAACGACTACAAATTTTGTGCCGTCACGAGGGACCTATTTGTATTTATTCACCATTTGCAATGTTTAAAAAGGCTGGAAGTAATCGAAACCGAACACAGCGTTTTTTCAATTGATAAGAAGTATCAAGTAACAGTTTAGCAATTGCCAATAACACATGACAAGAATCATTTCGTTTGTGCTTTTAATAATACTATAAACTTTCTTTTTTCTGTTGAAAATAAAGAAATGATTTTGTTTTTATCTTCCCTCCCCTTATCACCTCATTTGTACAACCGTAGCAACAGACTTTCAAATTTATTTCGACAACATTATCCTCAATGAACTATAATAGCGAAGATGCTGCTTGTGCTTTGCTCCTACCTACTACTGCAAGGCAAGATCGTGACAGCGACATTGCACGGTTCAATGCTCAGGATCAAGACCAATCCTGCGATGACGAAGCGTGCTCGCCTTCCCCATACTTTAGTCAATTTTATGACCAAGGGGGTTCGAAGTAAATTAGACCAATGACAAACTTTTCAGCGCCAGAATTTGAACATTTTTGGAACAAAATTTCGGAACATGTTGTTTCTGTATTCAACATTGGACGTGGTCAGAAGTCACCCATTATGTGAAAAGATGCTTTATTTATGTTAATGGTTGTAATTAAACATGGTGGTCAGTGGGAAATTATGGAAAGGGGTTTCAAACTGAAGACACCCACGTTTGAAAGATTGATGACACGTTTTACATCACTATTATCAAATTATTTATTTGTGACAAAGCTGGGTTCAGAGTTTTGTATGGAAAATATGTACAGGTGTCAACGAATGTTTAATAATTTTAAGTAAGCTCGGTATGCAGTTAATGTAACATTTCAGCAGTCATTTAGGCGCAGCGGGTCCATGGAGAAAGGGAAACATTTTTATTCAGGGAAGCACAAGTTATACGGTTATAAGGTTGAAGTGTCTGTTTTACCAAACGGTTTGGCAATTGATTGTTCTCAACACCACCCCGGTTCTGTATCAGATTTTGAAATCTTTCAGCGTCGCAGGGAGTGGCATGAAAATGTACTAAAAAGAAGATGATTCGACTATTGAGGATTTAGGGCAACATATTGATATTTATCCATCTAGTTGGGCCCTCTTGACAGGCAAGGGATACCAAGGAATACATGAATTCATGCATGCAATACAACCTATAAAAAACTTATCAATGGTCTTCTTTCTGTGTTGGATCTTGAATTTAATCGGCAAGGTTTTTCGGATAGGGTCATAGTGGAGAATTATTTTGGATGGATGTGCACTCTGTGTACCATATAATGGAGCGAATGGAGGTGGATCAGAAAACTTATGATAATTTTTTTAAAATTGGTATGGCATTAAAAAATTACCACATCACGAATCACCCACTACGGGTTGATGTCGAAAAAGACCAGCGGTCAAGAGCGAAGTTTGGAAGTCCTTTAATTCGTAAAGATAGTGATTGATGCGAGTAAAGAAAGCTGGATGTAGTATCTATGTGGGTTCCGCGGTTCGGAGAAGAGCGGTTGACCAGGATTGCCTTCGATACGATTAGGTAGCCTTGTAGGTATCCTGGGTCGAAGACGTAATGGGCTTCGTCGACTCTGTAAGCAGATGTAGACTGCGACCAGATGCATGTTTTTACAAGTGGGGGTCACCTTACTCCTAGCAAATGGTGTCAGCCTACCCTAGGGCTCTTGTGGGGTCAGATCTATCTTCTATCGATTTTGAATCAATCTATCGATGATGTCGGGTGTTTTTTGCACTTTGCTGTGACTGGGGTTTCTTACAATTGTCTACCTTTTTATTCAATCCTTTCCATCCTCACTGGGGATGGAATATAAATAGTAAAGTCTAAATCAAATTGGAAGAAGTGCCGGGGAGAAACGGATGGAGAGTGGCCGTCGTAATTATGATGACGGTCGCCATCTGTACACAGTACAAGTGTAATTTGTATACATTCTGTGATCACTGACGTGCTGTAGTGGAAATAGATTGAACATAATTGTATATGCGTTAATTGCATAGGTGGCATTTAGTTGGTTTTGGTGCGCACGTCTTGTAAAGCATTGATTTCTCCTTGGTATGGGATTCCCGTTGTATACAGTGTCATGCTTATGGAGACTGTGTCGTTGCATTACGTTTCATCCACGTTTTTACACTACAGTGGTCGTAGTTAATTGCACCACCCTTTCCATTTGTCGTGTTTGCACGTGGGTTCTGTTTTACTCAGTTACCATTTTATACCGTCATGTTTATCTCTTATCCTCTTACGTCGTTCCTTCTTGTTCGTGGCGTGTCGCCACTTTTCACCTTATCGTATCACCATCGCCGCTTCTTCTTTTCTTTTCTGAAGGCTCCCGTCACTGCCTCAGCCTTCGGCCTCTTTTGCTTTCTACCTCATCGTGTTCGTCATCCCCAACTGTAAAGTCTTTCACCCTCTCCGCCGCCCCAACGATCTCCGTCATTGAGCCTCTCCGCCGTTCTAGCGATCACCATCATTCAGCCTCTCCGCCTTCCAGCAATCACCCCCATTCACCCTCTCGGCCTCCCAATGATCACTGTCATTCTCCCTTGTAGTCGACTAAACTGTCATTCACCCGAATGCTCACCGCCTTCATCGATTCGATCTGAATCTACAGCTGAAGATGGGGAGCACTTTATGAGCGTAAAAAATCGGATGACGCACTTTGCGAAGGATCATATTGATAAACGTCATCGTGTTCTAGAACGCTACAGAGAGCGCCGCATAATTAGAATCAACCATCAGTTTTGATGTAATTAATCTGATGGTAGTTAGACTACTCCAACTAGACAGGCTGATCCAATCCGTCAGACAACTTCAATACGTCGGACTGATTCAAGTCATAGCCAGACTCATGCACCGACACCTCCGGAGACTCAAGAGTAAATTGTTTTAATTATTGTTTGCAATGAAAACCTCAATAAAATTATCTCACAAAATGTGGAACAGTACAATCTCTATTTTTGAAATAAATTTAGTTAATTTGTTTTAAACTTTTATAAAAACTTTAAATTTTAAAAATATCGTAAACGCAGATTTTCTGATGAGTGAAGTACTGAAATTTTAATCAAATTACGAATTCCATTTCGCTTTAATAAATATCGAGTCTTCCGTGATAATGATATGTCAACCACACAAATTATAGGTCTCTGCAGAAATGATTTGGTATCCATTATTTACTCAATCGAAACGAATTTCATCAACCTGATTATGAAATAAAAATCCGTTCAGTAAAAGCGTCGTAATTATTTTCGTGATCTAATGAAAGTTGTGCCATCATAGATAAAATCAACTCATAACATATGATGTGTTATGAGTTGATTTTATCGTTGAAGGGCATGCACCTTGGGTGCGTTTGATTGCTTGAAGTGTGATACTGGGGAGCTTTTGATGTGATGTGGTAAGTGAGGGAAGTTTTTCTTCTCATATTACTTTCAATTGTGAGTGTCGTTCACCAGGAGGTGTTACTAGCACGTCAGTGTTTTCGGAAAAGAAGTAGGCTTTCATTCTGTGCAGTTTTCGAGTAATGAGGGCATTGCTATTTGGTTCATTGTTGAAAAGAGAGAAATAAAAAACTGGGGCACGGACCTGCAGCGTATGGAAATAAATCCGGTTGAAATGCAAAATTAACTACAGAATTCCTATAAACGTGAATGCAGAACGGGCCGAAATCTGTACATTTTGTAGGAAGCCATAGTTTATATTGATTATAAAATGCGTTATATGCAGTTCAATGTATGCAATGTGCGTGTGTGAATTCAGTGAAAGCAGGACCATATATGTTACACTTGAAATATTTTTCAAAAATCAAAGAATGTGCAGTACACATCCTTTTCAAATTTCCGTAACGTGGAGAACTGTGCAGTATACCACTACAAATATAGCTGAATGAGGTTGGGGTAAAATATGGGATTGATGTAGTTTGGAACATTGTATGTGCTACAAAGACAGGACAAACATTTTGAAATAGGAAAAAGGAGTACGCAGTAGAATGCATACATAAATATGCATACACGGATATACTATATAAATTTAGAGATATGATATTGATGTGCGTATATGCATATGTATATCTGTAGTACACATATACATATGAATTTTCGATGTTGATGCAAGAAATGCATTGTACGAAGCCAGGAACGAAGAACCCGTATAAATAATAAACGAAAAGAAAGGAAATAGCAGTATATGTCAGTACTACTTATAGAATGGGATGCTATATGTAGTACTGGAATATACTGCTATTTTCTTTCTTTATATTTTGTTCCTTTCTCTACCACTGGCAGAGAGAGGAACAAAATATTGAACATGCAACGTATCGACCAAAATGTTTTTATTCCAATGGAAATACAAGTATGGAATTAGCCTATGCATATCCTATAGTCAAGAACATGTGATTTAAATACTATTTTTAGTATAATAGTCAGAAAAAACTAATTGAACGTACCAAATACCGAACGAAAACTTGTTTGCCCATTGAAATCGAAACATCGACGTAACCTATGCATATAATATCAACGAAAAAAGAGGCTATGTCAGTACTATATGATATTAATTAATACCAATTCACTATCGAGGATCATGTATATATATAAAATCAAAAGAAAGCAAATATAGGTATATGCCAGTACTAATTATATTCTGGTAATAAGACGAACAACATATTGAACGTGCAACGTACCGACCCAAAAACTGTTGTGCCAATTGAAATAAAATCATTGGCATACCTGTGCATATAAACGAAAAATAACATATAAACGAAAAATAACATGCAATAATATCGTGTTAGTACTATAAATAGCAAGACAGCGACACGAACAATATATTGAACGTGTAGCGTATCGATCCAAAACTTTTATGTAGCTTGAAATATAATCATCGAAGTACCTGTTCATATAAAAGAAAAACATGTGATAATATCGTGTTAGTACTATAAATAGGATGGCAGCGATACGAGCAAAATATTGAAAATGTGACATACCGATGAGGATGAGCCTCCTGAGATATATCCGAAATGAAATGTAACCATCGAGAAAATTGTCGATGTCGTCAACATCGATATAATCATTCGTGTGGTAAAAAAGGATACCGGGAATCGTCCACATGAGACGATGATGGGGAACAGGAGAACGTCACGACAACGACGAGGATAGAGTGAACGCATTAGGAAAACGCTAAGATAACGAACCGAAAGAGATGAGGAGGAACATCACAGCGACGACGAGGATGGCGTGAACGCGCTAGCAAAGCGAACATAATGAGAGGATGGGGAACATTACGGGGATGACGAGGATGGCGTGAACGGGTTGAGGAAGCGAACCAAAAAACGGATGATACCGATTAAGAAAAGAAGTAAAAAGGGTGGTAAAACACATGAAAGAATAATAACGGTTGATGTAACAAAGCAGACTGTATACTGTACCGAAAAATCCAGCATAGTGTGTGAATGACGGGTTACAACCAACAATGACACAGGCCGACTACTGCACAGTACCCACGTATGTCACCAAAGTGGGTATCACAGGTGCAAAAAGGATCGTACACTACGAACTAGATATACACGTGTCTAGAGAAATTCCAACTAGTGACACACGTGTCTGGAGAATTTCAACCAGTGCCAATTAGCATTTTGAACAGTATACATACCTTTCAGACGAGGAGAAAGAAAGAATAAATAAAGTTAGACACATTTACGACAATAACAATTTCTTCGACATGGTATCTCACAACGGTAATAATAGCAATTACAGGCAGGAAGAGGGAAACTGGATCCGAAGAGCCTGCGACTGATTAATAATCAAATTGGAGAGCAAAGGTAGCCTAGTGGTTTATCTGTCAGCTTTGACACAGAGATTTGTCGGGGTATTAACACCACTCCAGAAATACCACGCGTAACGATAATCAATTGTATCAGACTGGTAGATGTACGCGTGCGAAAGGCGAGTATACAGTGCTATTATCATTGTTCACATCGAATCATAAACCTCTATATCTTAATAACCTTGCTTAATCTGATTTTTTTACTTAGCTATATTTTTACTCTATTTTGTATCTACTTTATCACTATTTGAATAGACAGATTCGACAAAAATAGAGCCTCTATTTGTTCCACTGAGTGGAAATTGAATGATGGAACTGTTAGTGGAAAGGATACGCTTTTGTCTTGGCAAGAACCAATTTGGGAATTGGAAACTGGGAGAAATAGTTAGTTGTACATAACTGAAACAAGAAGCAGGAAGGTGTTTGAAACTTTCGTTGACTAATATGCTGCTGTGCAAAAATTCTTCGTCACGCCTCCCTGTATCGGACAGTAGGGTACGTTGAAGGTAAATGGCAAGAGTGGGTGACCTAATCACGAAAAGGTTTGAATAAATGCATGTTGAAGTATATGTGTACCATGCGAACACAACGAAGGAAAGGACGTGAAACATGCTCCAAAAAATAAATAGTAAGGATGAACTAGATCCCTAATTTTTAGGTTTGCCAGAGATATGAAAAATATATAATTTTCAGAATAACATAATTTATTTGATTTTGACAAATTCTTTATTCTTTCTTCGTTATAAAATAAATAATCTATTCACCTATTCGTGTATCCGAAAATAATATATTTTTAATTTTCAAAAAAAAAATTATTCATTCTTTTTGTTCCTTTGGAAAATTATATATTTTAAATATCAATGAATAATTCAAAAAATTATTCATGGGTTTGAAATGACACCGTGTCACCGCCAGCGGTTATTGCAAACGCATGTGTATGCGTGACAATGAATGATTGTCATAATGATTCATTGTCAAATCGTCGGTGGTGCCACTGTCACTGTATCATTGACAATGAATTGTCATAATGAATCATTGCCAATGATACCATTACAATGAAAATGTAACTATTTGATATCGTGTTATCACTCGCCGGTGACGGTCCTCCATCAGTAATATTTTTATCTCCACTATTCACTTTACTCACGATCGACATGTCAGTTTTCAACTGGTTTTTTCATATAAATGTTTTAGGCAAAACTCAACCATACGACGCGAAAAAAATCTTCAGTTTCTGGTAAATGAGTTCGTGATGATTGTTTTATCCGTGAAGAAGATTACCACAATACATTGAAATGAAAATGTGGTGTTTAACGGAAGGTAAAGGGCTTTGGTTATACAAAATTCATCACGCCTGTTTCAACACATAATCTGACCGAATTTAATGCATTGTCTTCAGAGGTTCCAATTACAACTTAATGTACATCAACTGCTTCTTCTATGTCTCCATCCAACATCCAAATCCTTGTTTTGGAAATCAAAGGCAGTTAATGATCATGGATGGCTGAAATTAATTATTTGTGGTTTACAACCTTTTTCAATTTGCGAAAACAAAAACATTGTACGTCACATTAAATACAATGGAATATTAACTGAAAAAACCCTCATGAAATACCTAACTAAATTAACAGAACATGTATAGATGAAATTTGTTTAAAAAATACCCGAAAAGTTCGCAATTGTTTTTGATGGTTTGACACACGGTGATTCTCAATAGAGGATTATTGTTTTAGAGTGTGACTTAGAAAAAGAGATAAAAAATGAGACACGTTTCACCATTTTTGATGAGTCATTTTTATTAATGAATTTACCTTTTTGGATTATTGTTTTTACATAAATTCATTTATAATTCAGTTACCGTTTACGTTTTAACAAATACCGTTTTGAGGAGATTGTTTCTCTCCAGGAGCAAAACATTGAAGAAATAAAGAAATAAGGCAAACGGACTTTAGATCTTTTGATATCATCCTTGCACTCGGAGTGCAAGGATGATATAAAAAAGATAGAAATACGGAATCGTAATATATGAAATTTGATTTGAACAGTTTCTAAAGCGAAGCATGTCTCAAAATGCGTCGGTTCCTACCGAATGAA
Organism: Odonthalia washingtoniensis; assembly: GCA_032358235.1. NCBI lineage: Eukaryota > Rhodophyta > Florideophyceae > Ceramiales > Rhodomelaceae > Odonthalia > Odonthalia washingtoniensis. The sequence continues at coordinate 12,593 of JAULBU010024066.1, forward strand.
ATAACGAAAGTATCGAAAATAATAGATTTTTCTTATGGGAAAACGGTCAAGTCTAACTATAAATGTGATGCAATAACAGCATGCTGCATTGTTCTACGACGTTGAAGAGTGCTATGAAAGTGGTGGTTAAATGAGTATGTTTTTTTCGTGTTTCGGTTTCGGTTTTCGAAACAACGAAAAAAATTAAATGGCGGCTATTTCTATTGGCTTTTGCAAGTCATTTGAAATTCAGTTACTTTGATTTTTAGACGAGAAATGCGAGCGATTTTTCACATTTGTGATTTAGAAATCACAAGTGTACGACCTGTCAAGAAATTTGCAAGTCACAAATGTTTATCCGCTACATCAATCCTCTTCTATCTTGGAATTTTTTCTACATTCCCATCTGAAAATATTTTGGGTTATAGGAAGGTGTTGCTTGCATTTTCACCTTTCGAGAATGAAGAGACACAAGGAGTGGAGGAACATTATAAATTCAGTTCTCATGTTCCATCTCTATATGAAATGGTCATTTAGCAACGTTGTGGTGCTGATTGGGGACAATTGTAAAACGAACAAGGCGTTAGCGACCATTTCTGGGTGTGAATTTGTTGGTTGTTCCAGCCATCGGTCCCAACTCTTTGTGCACGATATTATAAATGATCACAAGGACGTCATATTATATGTACGTGAATTATTGAATAAACTACGAAGTCTTGTATGAGTAGCAAAACTGCGTAAGTGTACACACCTCAAAGCAAAATGCGGGAATGGTACGCGCTGGTCATCAACACATGAAATGTTATAACGGTATAAATTATTAAGAGAGTTTATACCACAACTTGATATTGAAGACATAGATGAGTTATTCCTCACTCCAAGAAAAGACAATCAAATTGACATATTTTGTAAAAACTGGCAGAGTTTACTTCAATTTCAAAAAGTTTACAATCTAATGAATGTAAAATGGTACACGCACGTACTTTCTTTGACCAGGTTTGGTAAGAGTATCCGTCTTCAGAGAGTCGATTAGGAACTGATTCTGATATACTACTACAGCCGATGTTTGAAACTGCAATTGTTAAGCTTCAGAAACAAAAAAAATTAGGAAACTTACAGTCGATGAGGAGAATGCAGTAGAGTTCTTGAAGATTAGTGATATCAATGCCACATTAGGCAACAGAAACAGAGATTCATTAGTTCATCGTGCACTTGAACGAATTCGTGTTGAACAAACTAATGCACAATACATGGATACAAGATTCTTGCTTGCTTCTTCAAACATCTACGAGCCATTTTTCTCACATGCAGGTTATGCACTTACTGATCATCGTAAGCGTATATGACCATCCAACTTTGAGTTGCAGACGGTCCTTTATTGTAACAACAATATATGGAGTATTAGCGATGTGAATGTGATTGTTGACTAAAGCCCTATTTTCTATCCTTGTCGATATCTCATCGATTGTGAATGAATTCACTCTTTTTTAAAAAAATCAGCAAAATAATTTAAATAATATATTCTCATTGGAATTATTTTGAAAAAATTAAATAAATAAATAATTTTTTTGAGTTATAAAATAACTAATATATTTAAATCAAATGAGAATTTTAATAATCAATTTACTGCAGAAGCGTTAAAAAATAATTCATTTAAAATTTCTATAAAAAAGAATAAATTTTTCTTATTTTTTGCATTGGAACATTTCTAGTAGTAGTAGGTTTCGATTCTCGTGAAATAATACGAAATGTGCTCTGAATAATCGAAACATGTCCGAAATATAGGTGCAGCACAAATGGAGTGGGCTTTCTTGACATTCAATTAAATGATGAACAGTACAGTCCATGTACAGATAGAGGGACCTATAGGAACGCAGTACCTGTTAAAGCAGCTTCATGCAGTGTAAGTGATAAATGGGGTACGTTTGATACATTATCCACGCAATTGAAATGAGCGGTTCTCACTGTAATGCTTCAACGGACTTCTTTCCAAAGTGTCTGTCCATGTCAATGGCCCCATTCATACCTGTTTTTTCGTAAAAAATGAAGTGGTAAAAGTTGGCAAAGCACAAGTCAAAGTACCCTTTGCTTTCAGAAACGTGCACAGACGTATGATTCTGTATTATTTATACCCTCATAAGGGTTGTCCATAATTTGACGTTTCGATTTGTTGTAATCAAAATTAATCAAAATGTGCCCGACTCGAGATACTATTAGGAGTAATTTATGTTTTCAAAAATATAAAATTTAATATTGTAAATATAAATTATTTTGTATCACTGAGGTTTACGGCGAATTGAGGTTGAAGTGGTTGGAAGCCACTGCAGCCTCAATTTTCCGAATAATGCAAAACATTACAGGTATCAGGGACGATTGCAAAAATTTTAAAACGTTCGAAGATATATTTAATATGTAACATTTCGGAAAAAGAAGTAACATTTGTAAATGTTGTATGGAACTATATGTTACATCATTAATGGATGTACCCCTGGAAACAGGAACGGTGGGTAGTGGTGTATGTTTTCTCTAAATGTCTAGTATTTATCAAAACTATTCCATACAGTATCCATAATTTATGTATTGAGTACCAGTCTCGAAAAATCATCATAGTCGAATATATATCACGGTATACAAGTTCTGAAAGACACACCCAATCTGTCCTGTAACCTGTCCTGTAATACGAACAGTTTATACTTTAAATTTATTATAAGAGGAGGAAACGATGAATTACCTACTCTGGTATGCGGCACACCCACAGCTTTACACTTTTACAAAACATAAGTCATACAAAATACAACACCAAAAGTACACTGTATAATCGACACAGTACCACCCACCGCAGTATTCTCATGCAGTAATGGAATCCATACAAGTAGAAAAACTGACTCGAAACTGTAGACGATGACAATTCATAACACATGTGCGGTTAGGTACGTCGGATTTATTAACTCAGACACTCGAAACGTGTACAGGAACATGTGTGCTTTCTATTTACGAATATGGATTCATTTAATTAGAATCGATTTCACTTTAAGTTATTCAGCGATAGCAAACGGCGGATTCACATTACACGTGTTGATTTTCTTTTATCTCAGAAATCATTATGCATACTGCATTTGAACCAGGAATGATAATTAATAATACCGGTAGTCATTTTGCGACATTTCACATTGACATCAGCTTTAATATCTCAAAACAGGAGAAAGAAACTCCGCATCCAAAGCCACGCCTTCAATTGAGTATCGATCAATCGGTAGAGGAAGGGTGACTTAGCGGTCACTTTCCAACTTCAAACCAGTGGGAGTTGTCGGGAGTTACTGAAGTATTTCCAGATACGAAAAACCGCGAATATACGTAACTGTATCACTGATAAAGCGCAATGTCTATCTAAGTCCCTGGCAGGGAGTTAGATCGAGATTGCGCTTTGCATTTGACCCAGACTACACTGACCACACACTCATTTTACATTATTATTATTATTACTTACCATACATTAACTTTTGAAATATTTAATTATTTGCCCATTCGTTATTTGCATCAGAAGCCAAATTATCGCCAGGCTGGCATCCCCCTGAAAAAATTAAGCAGCGCGCCATCGATTTGTAGGTAGACTGTCGAATGGCCCACCTTCCTGAATGCCAAAAGGCCAAATACCTGTACAACGTGGTTAAATTATCTATATTCTATTGGTATCAAGAGCACGGAAAAGAATGCAAAGTTACACGATTTAAAGTGGTCAGTTATACGCAAAAGCCGCAGTTCCTTGGTGGTGCCGGTGTTGAACTCTGTCTGGGCACAGTTCAGTGACTTTGAAGACAGGGATCAAAAGAACACTAATGTGTTCTTATCGACTCTACTCGCAGTCGATGAAAGATCAGAAGCACTCGTCAATAGCGTGGGGATCTCTCTTGCTCCTCGCGTTGATGTTTAATCAACCTCAGGCGTGTTTGGTGCCAAGTTTTCCTTCTACCGATGTATTGTCTTTTTCAAGAATAATGATGCTAGTTGCTGGTTTTCTTTATTAATATGTAACTCCTCAAAACATTAAAGTTGGCTGCAGCGTGTGGTATGTATGCTAAAAATTGGATTAATTCTAGTTTAGGTCACTAAAATCACACGTGTAATGATGTCCAGATGCTAGTATTTCTAAATGGTACAGTGGATATTATTAATTTTTGACGCGTGTAAGTGGGCTCGATTTCCGTTCGAGTCAACTAAGATACACGTGTAGTTATGTCCTACTGTTGTCGTTTCTTAATTTTTACAGCACTACTGTAGTGCCTCGTAGATATCATTACTTCTTGATGCGTGTATGTGTTGATTCATTACTCGTTAATTGATCGACGAATTTCACTGTATAGTGATTTTGATAAAATGTGTTAATTTCTTCTTTATACGGCTTTGTTCCCTTTTACACAATTCTTCTCTTCTCCCCTGTCCGTACCTCGACGTGTGTTTTCATCGTTGTTTCATCGCTGCGTTATCATCGCCACGTTTTATGTCTGCATTCGCCGTGGTCGTCTTCCCTTCGCTTTGCGTAATCACCGTCGTTGTTCATTCTTGCGTTGTCGTAGTTGTCTTCTCGTTATGCGTCATGGCCATCGTCTCTTCTTTTTCTGACGTTATCGCCGTCATATCTTCATTGTCGGACGAATGGGTCGCGGCCTTTTTCGATGATGATGATATCATCGACATAGACTCAACAGTTTAAAATTTTATAAAACGAATGACTCAACCAAATAAATCGGATATCAGCATTGAGAGGCTTCAAAAGATGCAGAAGGATGCTGACGATGCAAAATGATTGCTACGACAACAAGGGAAAGATGCACAATTTCCAGAAGGGATGTAAGGCCCAAGACAGAAAAAAAACCAAAAACGACCACCTTTGAGGACCTTATTCTACAGAAAGAAGATCCAACATCACCTAAAAGGAGTATGAGTATCATATGAGCTATGATAGTCCATAACCATACTGAACCAGAAAACACACCAGAAAGGGAACCATCAGAAGACATTAACGAAGAATCGGTTGAATGCTCCAACGTATAGGACGGTCCGGAACCGATACAGAATGATTCAACGGATGAGCAGAAGGAGAAATACTTCAATAAACTAATGACGTACACGAATACAATTATGAACATATATCGTAGGATCGGTCTGCAGGGTGAGGAACTTTGGATGGATTTCATCACGGCGATTATGTACGTTCGTCTTTAAGTCACAGAGCAACTAAACCTTTCGACATCGTGCCTTTGTCACAAAGTCACGGAACAAATAGTGTGTCAAGTATAGTCTCGTACACGTATTAATATCTGAATACTAATCATTACTTTACCGACCTTTTTAGTTTTATTGCGTCGGATAGATGCCTTCTTTTCCTATAAAGAGAGTTCTCTGAGCGACTTGACTTGACTCATCTGGTCTTCATTCATCACTCTAACTAATCTTTTATATTCTCTTCCCTCGTCCCCATACCTGGTCTCTTTTCAACGACATTCGCGAATCAACTCAACTTCCGAGTTAATAATAATAATCATTATAAAAATTTGTCATCATCATTATCATCATAATTAATTATCAAAAAAAATCATCAAATTTTATAGGGATATCAAAATTTATCATCATTTTTAATATTAGATAATTTTTTAAGCTTTTCATAAAAGAAAGTAATAATAATAATAATAATAATAATAATAATAATAATAATAATAATAATAATAATAATAATAATAATAATAATAA
>JAULBU010024077.1:0-18318 GCA_032358235.1 Odonthalia washingtoniensis
GGCTCGGTACCCGTATTTATAAGGTCGCCAATTTTGAGCGTAGTCTGCACTATCCGAAGCTATGGTTAGCTGAAACTACCCGGAAAACACGACCACAGACTATACAAGTACAGTAGCTCCTGCCGTACGAGGATCCAGGTTTTAATACGTAGAAATCTGATACTTTACTCGTGAAAGCCTCCGTATTCAGGATTAGTTTTCTTTGTGAGAAATTCTGAATCGTGATGAAAAATGCTATGCCTTATTATTTCAGGTATGGTTCTTTATTGTTCCTTTTATACTACATTTGTTGCATTGTTTTGCCACAAATTTGTACTTCTTTGTCATGCCCGTTTCTGTCTTACTGACACTGGATTTTTTGACACGAGTGAGTTTTGTATTGTACTTCCTTTGGTGAGAGATAACTCGTTATGTGACTGTAAGTCTCTTTCTTATTTGTGGAGTACACAATACCTTGCCACGCTGTGTATCTCTTTCCTTACCTGTGTCTCTTCTGCAGTATTATATGCGGGCGTACATAAATAATGCTACACTCCCCTTCTACTCAAGAACGTAGGAGGGGTTCTTGTGCCAGCGTGTAAAATTACTGTTGTTGTTTTTGTTTGTTTTTAAAAAAAAGACAGACCAAGCACCGACAGCCCTGTTACGCTCCATGCGTACGCATCGATCAACCAGAACTCAAGTCTCTCATCCATGCGATCTGCGTACTACACTGTCAATTGATGCGTACTCCAAGCGACTGCGCAGCTTGCTTTGCCACGGTTTCTTCGGTGTTTGACAGAAACTGTTTTACGAGGTGCGAGACATCCTCATGTAAGTTTTACAACGGCTCCCAAGTGCAGTCGTTGAATTCTAATCCCTTCCAATGCACCTGCGCCTCGTATTGTTTATCATCCATATTGTATCGTATGGCCACTCATTTATATACCAAATAGCCTTGTTCGGTGTGTACGACATGTAAAAGCAGCTCTTCTATCATCTCCCTTTTTCTTCTTGGTACAAACTTATCCGATTTGCATGAACTACCATTACTGCACCATTGAGCATGTTCTCTACTTCATACACATGGTTTGACAGCATCTGGACTAAGCCGCGGTCATTTCCATTTTAATGTAAATCTGTCACCTGCCATGTATTCCCGTAGTGCTATTAGCACAAAGTCTCCCGTCACAAATTTCGCCGCCTGTACGCGTTTATGATTCTTCCTTGCATCTCTTTTTCGTTGTCGGTTTGACGCCGCACATTCGTTTGACGTCTTAAGGACCCCCTCCATAACCGCCCTTAAATTGTCTATTTGTACCAATTGCTGCCATGTAATCTACGAGATAGATTGTCTTGCAGCGCTCGGTCTTGCGTCAATAACGGAGAGAGGGGATTATCTTCAGGGAGGCCTGTAAGACAAGTGATCGGTGCGATTCCTCTGCGCTGAGGCAAGGATGAATGTTTAAGTATTGTCTGAACCAACTTCACAACTCGTGTCTATTGATTCGTGCGCAACTTACTTCGCACAAGAGCGCCCGCGTGGCTCTTAGAATCTCTCTACATCCCCGTTCTACTGTTACATTTGCCCACAGTGAATATGCCGTGGTGAAGTGGTGTTTAACTCTTAATTCCTGACGTAAGCCTGTCATTAATTCGTTCTTAAAGTGCGATACTTCTTCGGAAACACATGTGTGCACTACACCAAAAGTTGCAAACCATTCACTTAGTCCTTCTATTGCAGCATCCGATTCCACCGCCTCCGCGGTGTTCATTCAGATGTATCCCGACAAATCATCCTTTATCAACATGATGTACTTTTTCCCCGTATCCGCCACTCCCATGTACAGAAAATTGAAATGCAGGAGTTCGTTTGGTTTGTCTGAGTGGAGGGCTTCGCTCTATGGGCGTGGAGTACAGTGACCACCCTGTGTGGCTGGACAATGTATACACGATCTACAAAAACACTGACATATTTCTCCATTGCCGTCAATGAAACCATTTTAGATATCTCTTGGTACGTTGCCTGTGCGCCGCGGTGACCACCAGCTCCCATATGCCAATAATACAAATCCGCAATTGGAGGTCGGTATCTTCGTCAGGTATCCAAACTCTATTGGCATTGTCCTTGTAAGTCCCATCGTCTTTCATAGTCCATTTATCTTTTTTGCCCCTCATGTATGTCTTCTGACTTTCTTGTATTGATTCTGTATTTGGCTATTGGAAATCATCCTTCTCGAAAGGTGTGATAGGTGCGACAAATAGTGACGAAACTCGCGATCTCTGCGCGGTATTGGTCGGTGGTTCCCAACGCGTCATTAAATCCGTCCAAACGTTCTCCTCACCAATGATGTGGTCAATAACGTATCGGTACGAGGCCGGTTTTAACGCCCATCGACACAACTTGGACACAGTATGCGATTAGATGCCCGGATTTCCCCGTACGTATCAAGTATGTACAACAGATTGTTATGATCTGTGAACAATGAGAATCCGTCCGATCGCTGCAAGAGCCAACTCATCCACTCGCATGTGGTGACTATTGCAAATGCCTCCTTCTCAACTATTGACCAACGGACTTGAATGTCGATGTTAGACACAACGAGTGATTCATTCGTGCGAAGGATCGTGGGGAGATGACGGTGAAGTTCGTCGTGGGGTGATCGTGGGGAGATGGAGATGGTGCGCGTCGCGAGATGGTGGTGGAGATGACGGGAGGTTAGAAAAGCGGATTTCCGGAGAGAGATGACGGTGAAGTGGGAATAAGGGGGATTGCCGATATCGCAGGGAGAACAACGGAGGATGACGGAAAGAAGAGGTGGATGACGCTTGATATAGGGAACGATGCTCGAAGGAGAAGGATAACGTCTCAAGAAGACGATGACGATGTGGCGGCACACAAAGGAAGGAAAAACCAAACAGGGCGCAACGAGAGATAATAAGGGTAACAAAATAACTTTATTGACACTGGCAACAATAATAGAGAATACACCATTACGCAGAAAAATGACTTGTACAAAATACTGTATTCTAAATTTATGCTGAAAAGGATTACACGCTTATTCAACTATTGAATCAAGTGACATGAAACACGTGTTCAAATTAGAGATTCGCCTTTAAGAAATCTTGTCAAGCTCCAAAAGTATATTTCTACTACACGTGCAGATCGGGACCTGATCCAAAATGGAATTTGATTTATCTAGTATACATACCATCCTCACCAGCGCGAGGAAGTCAATAAAGAAAAGGTAGACATTTACGATTTACCTAACGAATTTCTCAGAACCCAGATACGGAGATACGAGTTACGAAGACTTCGCGAACGACCATCGGACCATTACGCCTGTCGCGAATCAATCACTCGCCCACAGAGCAAATGGTAACTTAGCAGTCATTTTGGGAACTCAAAAACCTAGGGAGTTCTCGGGAGGTAATAACCACACCTCCCGGCCTAGATTAATGCAAAGGTACTACAACTTATCAGTGAAATAGGTCAACCATAACGTTTATCATCAGATATTCGTTAAGTGCATAAAGAACAAATAGTTAGCCACTTTATTATAATTTCCACACTCTCGAATGAATTTATCTGACGGCTCCACTTACCCTTTGAAAGACTACTGCTCTTATTCACACACATTATTCTCAAACATTATTCACACACTTTATTCGCATTTACCGGAGGATCGCAGGATATATCACGTAGATTATCATAACAGATAACGCAGCTTGGCTGACTAATAAAAAATAATCTTTTCGATAATAAAGCCAGGTTCGATTTGGAGTAGACATCGACATTGAACTCCCGCAAATTTTTCTGATAGAAACGCTAGGGGATCATGACGTTGAGCGATGTGTTGTTTATCCATGTCCTCTGGTAGAACTTAGGTTATCATCGCGGACCAGAAATCTAGTGATGCATCGGCATACAGGAACAGACGTTTGGGTTTATCTGGGTGGGCTGGGCTAGAGTTACTGCGTTTTCTAACGCATCTTTGCAGGAAATGAATGCCTCAACATGCTGCCGTCCCTTACCTGCATCTACCAGGTTTATTCGTTCTGCCACCTTCTTAGTGCGTTTTCCTTTCACTTTGCAGTAAACCTACTCTACGGCTGTCTGCAGTGGCGCTATTTTTTTTGGAGAACGACGGTATGGCCACACGCATCCAATTCAGTGCACACACAAACTGCTGCAACTCGGATCCCTTCTTGGGTACTTTAATTTCTTTTAGATCTTGTGAGCGGCGCGGGTTGAAACGTACCCCAGTATCCCAGATCACTCTTCCACACCAAACCACGGATGTCGTTACAAGTCTACACTTTTCAGGTTGAAACTTTAGATTGTGCTTCTGGCATTTCTTGAGAAATCGTTCCAAATTTTCGAGAAGCTGTTTCTCATTATTGGCATACATCAACAAATCATCCAGCCACACCAACATATATTTATCCAACTCTCTCAACATTTCCTGTATACTGAATTGAGTGTGTGACACGGCATTAGTTGTAACGTGCAACACGCGTGTTGGCGTGTATACCCCTTCTAGCGTGCTGAAGGACTGACAGTTGCTAGATGATTGTTACAATTCTAGTTGCCAGTAACCATGGCTGAAACCAAACGTGGCAAACAATTTTGCGTCTGCGACATTGTTGAGCTCAGAATCCAAATGGGGAATTGGTCATGGTGTTGGTAACGTAAATTTGTTCCCCGGACGTAGATCAACCATGAAGCTGAACTTCGACGTCCTTATTTTGGGACAATTAATGGGGCTGAGCACCATGTGGCGTTCGAGATTCTGTATGCATGATCATCACTGACCAGCGTTTCCACGAACTTCCTTAGAAATGCTCTTTGATCTGGTGGATATTTGCGTACCTTCACTATATTTGGCACCGCATCTTCTCTTAGCTGAATCTTCATTGGTGGAAGTCTCTCCGGGGAGGGGGGACTGGACCTGACGAGACCCACCATACGTCTTGGTAATCCGTGACTATCCGCCTCATCTTCTGTAATCATTGCCTCGACATTCGTTTTTCTTGGCTTCTTCTACCATCGTATTCAACGCTTCTTTGACCCGAGTCTCGTCTTCTTGTGCCGACGGGTGGCTAAGGAGTTGGCTGTCTGTTATCGGGTCTGTGTCAACGTCTCCGTGAGAAAAACTTCCCCTTTCAGGCTTCCTCGACTCTTTCTAGAGGATGACCCTTGAAAGCTTTCCTCCTGCTTCACAGAACGCCCTGATCGTGGAACAGTCCATATTGTTGAAGTTTTCGCTTACTGCCTCCAAGTGCTCTATTGCATCAAAGCCTAAGGCTTTTATCAAAGGGAGACCGAGGAGCACTTCATCCATATCGCTTTCAGAAACCAACCAAAGGACATTTCTCAATTTTAAAGGACCAACGGATAGTTTTAGTTCAACGCTGAGTTTGGCTTTGCGTCTCATTTGTTCGCTCATTCCCTCACTTTGCTCAGCCATTAATATACATAGGGGAACTTTTAACGTATGAATTGGGAGAGGAAGCCCCGCTTTGTCTAATGTCCTGAGCAGGCAGTGATGCAGGTAAGACATTTTCATCCGAACTATGTCTGGCAAGTTGACGCGTCGCACCCCATTCCAAAATCAGCTTCCAAGCGTCCTTCCGGCGTTTCTGTTTAAAACGTCTTCATTACTATGCCACCTATACTTGTGGTACGAGGCCTACTGACGAATACAGTAGTCTCATATACCTTCAGACAGAGGTCACACCAGTTCTAACCAACAATTCTGCTGGAACAAGAATACACAACCTGGCTGGAACATCAGTTACACGTTTCCCACACACGTTTCACATCTAGTGAAAAGCATGGACTACTTTCAATTATTCGGCTTATGACGCTCTTATTTCACTATAAGAACGTCCTTCGCACTTTTTCCTTTTCCTCCCTCTCTCTCTCATTACTTCTCATATAATTATTAAACCTATGTTTGTATTTATTACCGACCAGGTGTAGTCACCCAGTCAATAAGTCACCAAGTGGGTATCGTTCCTTGCTCGTGCTCGTCTGGAAGACCACGAGCGCTGTAGTCAGTTAGCCTGTCAATACTCATCCCTTACTTGCCCAGAACCTTACTGTACTGTCCGCTCCTAACCGAACCTCTCTACTTACACAACTACCCGCATTACAGTACTCACTTCCTACTTCACGAAACCAATAGCCTCACTCTCTAACTGCATATCATATATCCATTCCCATACCCTAGACCAATCCACATACGACACACACTACGCCTCTAGAATCCACAAACAATCCACACGTATTCACTTCAAGCTCCAACATTTATCCGTGTCTTCCACGAATACAGAATCGTAATTACATCCGTTGAACTGTGCTACCACCTGACGCTGATTGCCATCATCAAGCACGGTCACGTTCTAGTTACGTGTATACATCGACAATCCCGATTTGATACACCGTAACCGAAAAAATCAAAAAATCAAAAAATCGAAACATCTAAATAATAATAACAACAACATCTACAACAAAATCAAAAATCAAAAAAATTTCTTACTCGTCACTCTTTCAACTTTTACAAAAAAATCCAAAGTTTCTCCTCGTCGTTTTCCACTTAAACAAACTCTCCTTCAGCTCATACCAGTCATCAGACCATTCCTTACTATTTAATCGATACCTCAACGACAGGTACCGTCCTAAGTAACGAAAACAATCTCTATTTCGTTCTTCCTCTGCACACACAAAACTTCAACCCTGTCCCCGTCAAACTCAAGATGACCAGCGAAAACGAAACACCAGGACCTTCACGGATCCTTCGAGCTCCGTCTATAACATCCAATTTTACAATGGAAACGATCACTCGTTACAAGCGCTGCGTCCGCCGCGCAGAAACCATCCAGGTCTCAACCGACTTCGCCAAATAAATCAAACAAGTAGCCCGATCTTTCTTGGCAGATTACCCCATGCTGGAAAATAGAACGGTACCCCTGCCAATTGATAGCCAAGAACTTTTAGATGCTTGGAAATTCGCGCTCCCGCCCGAAGATAGTTTCTTCGAAAAGGAATACTTCCGCATGCCGCTAGCACCAATAGAGTTGGTACGAGATATTGCTGAACTGTACGGTCTTCCCAATAACTACGACATCAGCTGCCGTAACCTGGAACTAATGGAAGAGGATCTGAACACAGTATGGTGAAACTTAATCTTCGGCTCGCATGTGTACTGGAATGGAGTGAACTCGTCATTGCCACGATAGTTCAAGTATTCAACAACCAACGCAGCTTTGTGGAGAATCCATCACTTCAGACAAACTCCAACCGATTTACTCCCCATACCTATAGTGAAACTCCTTCACTGGAAGTCACAACACCTCCCACCCCACCAGTACAAACACAAATCACAGCATCCAATGCACGTTCTGCAACCAAACCCACGGTCGTTCAGCTCCAGCCAAGACAGGTCCCTCAACGTCCGGAACCAGACAACAATCAGCTAAGATTCCACCATCTTGGATTGAGAGGACCTTCCAAAAAAACAACGGCCACACAAAATGATCCGTCTCCATCCGACCAAGATGCTAACACCCTCTAAATCGACTGAAACAACTACTACCCACATTCAATGAACGCGGGTCAAATCGCTAAATCGATCAGCGCCTATTTCAAGGAAAGATGGTTCAGTGGACTACTCGACGAAAGCATCACAAATGCGATCCGCGACTAACAATTTACAGATCTACTGTCTCTTAATGATAAAATGAACGCTCTGTTCTTTTGTAACAGCCTTAAAGAACCCACAAGCACATACTACTCGACGAATATCGATAACAAGATGGACTTCCGACAAGTAACACAGGCAATGATAGATGAGTACGACTCTGTAGATCGACATCATGAAGTTCAATCACGCCTAGACAGCCTCCACCTATCATCCTATATGACCGAAAACGATATTTCGGATGAAAGCGTTGGTTTGTCTACCTTATGAAACTACATAGACAAACTCAGCCCGCAATGTCTTCCAATGTTCAAAAATAACACAAGCAAGCTCAAGATACTCTCCACTGCCGTTACAACCTTTGAATGGGCTGTGATACCTAGATCAAACGTGCTAAAGGGCGACCTAACCTACCAATCCTCCAAAACATCACTGGCTCACCAAATCACCCTCAAGGAAGAAACAACTAAGCTATCTGCTACTGAACATCCGAGCTCTTCCTTAAAACGTTTTGGCCAATACGGTCAAAAACCAACCAAGCATTTCGGCAACAGATAATTCAACTCTACAAAAATTCGTTATCGAAGCAACAACAATAACAACAACAACTCAAACAGAAACTTCCAATACAATAAAAACAACAAAACTTCGTCGACACCAGAGCATAACCAAAATCGTACCACATGTCCGCTCCCACCGCTCCTGATGCGGTTTTAATCCATGGTCCCCGTCCCATTGCTGAAATTCAGGATCAATCAGAAACTACGTTGGAAGCCGAATCAAGAATGGAGAAAGATCGGTTTATATACTTGCCGATATAGTTAATGGTAGCGAGCTTGATACAATCGAACAAGACCAGCACAATGAAGTCCACTATGAAGAAACACAGGTTTTGGGTGATGAATTCGAGATATTTGACACTCAGTTAATCTCCTATGAAGACTCTATTACACCAAATGAAACACTGCCTACATCAACAATGATCTAGATACACACATCATCACCACCCATACCGCAAATATACTGGCCGTAACCTCAATTATAACTCAAGAACATAATAATTCCGATCCAATCAACACACCTCCACTGTCTCAACATCATATCACTCAAACAGACTCAAATATTGTTGACTGTAATAATGTTGATATTTCTATTACTTTCGAATACATGATCTCCTATACCCCTGCATTCTGCGTGGACTCTGGCGCCGCACGTAGTATAATTGGGAAAAAGCGCTTATGATGATCAACAAACACTTCAAATGAACAATGCATAAATTGGAGAAGTCCCATTTTTCCTTCCGATTCGGGGACAGAGTTTATGATTCACTTGGTACTACACGCTTCGTCTTAGAGACTCCGACCACGATTCAAAACGTAGTTGTCGATCTCGATGATTAACCCAGCCCCTGATCCATTTAACAAGAATAGCACTACCCACACTAATATTATCTCTACAATACAGCATCACCAACTTCTCTACACGTATACCATAATATACAACTAAGCACCCACCTACGATACAGTAGACAGTTAGGTCGATGCTACCGTAAGATACGATATCTACACGTGGGAATGCTGGGCTTACGACCTAAGCTTCCACCGACAGACATGGATCAGTGTCTTGATTTCGCCCTTGGCATTCTTCTACTCTATAAGAGTGCCACCAGCACCATTCTTTTCCCCTCCATTCCTTTTCCCTTACTTTACTGTCCTACAATAAACTCTGTTTACTGTCGTCATTATATGGGTATTGATACTCAGACACTCTAAAGCCACTCAAATTCGTATTGATAAGAATTAATTGCCCGTGTTATTAGCGCAGTTACCTCGCCCCGTTCTCTGACCTTCCTTCGTGCTCCCCTGTCTCCCTCAATCATCCTCATTCTTCCAGTATCGTACAACTTCGTTAAGCACATACCAACTGCAACTCGCCTATCTACAGTGCCAACCATCATCCACACTTCAAGCGTACAGTACTCAATCCGCTTACGTGTCAGACCTCGGTAACTGCATCCACCGCTGTCTACGATTCTAGAGCTCCTCGGCATCGCCCGAAATACACATCTAAAATAATACGAGAATGCACTACTCAATTCACATGTCGCTGTATTCTGACCACCTGGTGCCAATTGTAGTCACCAAGAACTGAGCCGTCTCGCCAATACAGTGCCCTTCGACACTCGATGTTGTAGAAGTGAATATTCCCGCTCTCATTGGACTTGATATCCTCGATGGAAATCTGCTCATGATTGACAACGTCAACAACAAATTAGCTTGCAGGACGGAGCTCAAAACCAACGGTGGAATTTATTATCTGGAATACTGGTTCCTTCCATTGTTTCGATCATCATCATTACACCTATGCAATTCTTTACAACCTCTGGAATCAGTCTCAATCCATTTCACAAAAGGCGAACTAAATCGACTCCAAATACAATTTTTTCATCCGTCCCCACAGAAGGTGTTCAACTTGCTTAAGCGTACTAGCCCCTCGAATACTGATGATGAGATCTTACGCATCCTTCACGATATCTCTGCTGAAGGAAATCCCTACCAACGAATTACTTCCGCCCCTCTCCGATTTCGAGTTTCATTTGGCAGTGACTATTCCGGATTCAGTGAACGTATTTATCTTGATGTTTTTACATCAAGCTCAAGAAAACCAAGTACACAATCCTCCACGTCATAGATGAAGGTACGCATTTCAACTCCGCAGTCAAGCATAAAAATATGGAGACGGTCACGATTTGAAATTCTTTGATCAAATACTGGACCTAGATCTACACAGGGCTACAGAACAGAATAATAGTACATAAAGGATCCAGCTTTGAAGATTCATTTCTGAAAATGGCCGCGCTTGATGGTATTAAAATTGAACACTCTGAAATCGGAGACCACAACAGTTTAACGATTTGCGAACGATATTATGATCCAATAAGAGCAAAGGTCCAAAATATCATGATAGACCACCCAAAATCTGATTTCTAGCTTGTACTGGCTGTATCCGTTAAAGACTTAAATGATACGGCCGGTCCCGATAACTTCGTACCTTCCGCACTCCTTTTTGGTGAATTACCAAGAACCGACATGTCTCATTAACTAGGAAGAAGGATGACTACAGATGAACGTGGAAATGTAGCCGCTCTGATAAGAAGTGGAATGCGACTTCACATTCACAAGATGTGACTTGCGAGAGCACTCAAGCACAACGTTCCCAAAGCCACCGACGCACTATATGAACTTGGAGACGAAGTTATAGTATGGAGTAAAAAGGGACACACGAATAAAAATGGTGAATATTTAGGCCCCTTTAAGGTCTGTTCCTCGGACCGAAAATCAAAACTGGTTTACATCTACGACATTTCAAACGAAAAGCCCCGTCCCTACAATATAGCATAAGATAAACCTTATATGTCACCTAGCACTTTAAGCAACACGCTCTTCTCAAACTTAAGCTCATCACTACACCATTTCATCTCCCCTGTCAAGAAGAGGATGTGTTCTTGACAGAGATAATACCTCTCAAGGATCCCAGAAGCTCAACGCCTGAGATGATGAAAGCCAGAAAAAAAGAAATTTGTAATTTAATGAAGAGAGGAACATTCAAGATTGTACTGAAAGAGGACGGTCCTCACAATGGCAACGTGATGCCCAGCAGATTCGCCCTCGCCCTAAAATCGTCAATAGATGGTACTATTGTACACAATGTGCGCTTTGTTATAGGAGGACACCGTAATAAGCTGAAAGACTTCATGGTGCACTTCTCGCAAACACTACAGCCCCAGTTGATTAAATTACTGCTTGAAATTGCAGCAATTTTTGGCTTTGACGTCTGGACTTCGGACGTCACGCAGGCTAATCTACAATCTGCAATACCACTATCGCAAGATTTCTTTCTATCTTCAAATACCCCGGAACTGGAATTGGAAGCTGATAAATGTATGAAAATACGTCAACCTTTACATGCCCTGTCGGAGTCTGGAGATTTATGGTACCGTATACTCCAACAGAACCATATGCATGATTTGAAAATGCTTCACCTTCGCTTTGATTCTTCATTCTATTATCTACTACGTGACACCATACTTATTGGTATGTTTGGAACTTATGTAGACGATGTACTACGTGTAGGATACTCTAGATTTAAAGCCATCTTATCAAATACAGAAAAGCGCTTTGACATGAAAAAGCCATCCAGTCTTCCTTGTGATTTTAGTGGCTTTCGTCTTCTTCGTGGCAACAACAGTTCAAGCATCATTCAGTCACAAAAGCAATACCTCAACAAACTCAAACACCTCGCCGACAAGGCCACGTTTACACATTTCAGGTCCATGAGAATGCGTCTAGCTTGGCTAAGTACAACACACATCCTGACTGCGTTTTTCAAATTTCCTCCCTTGCCCAAGTAGTTGAAGAAAATTGCAACAAGTTACCTGCAACTTACATCACTTCAATCAACAAAGCCACCAACTATGCGAAACGTCACGATGCGTACATGCAATTTCAAGATATGTATCTGAACTCTCTTTGTTTAATCGAATATTGTGATGCAAGTGTTTTTAACAATGCTGATATATCATTACAACTCGGCTACTTCGTCATGTTGTGTGATAAGCATTCGAAGGTGATACCACAAATAATTTGATCTTATAAACCGAAACGTTTGTGCCACTCAGCTATGGCCGCGGAGGTAATCGCTTTTAGCTACCTCTTTGACTCGGCACATACCTTACGCTCCGAAATTGCGCTCCTAACGAAACGAACAATCAACTTGCACCTTCTCACAGACATCAAAAGCCTATTTGACGTAATAAGGAAAGGCTCGCCAACATCAGAAAAAAGGTTGATGCTAGACGTCGCACATGGTAGGGAGGCAATTAAGGTAGGCTTCATATCTGATATAGGCCTCGTGGAGTCCGAACACAACATAGAAGATGGACTGACAAAGCCTATGGTTCGGGCAGCACTGCGCAACTTGTTAGTATCGGGTATCCACGAACTCCAGTCAGTTCAATGGATAATAAGACATGATCACGACTCGGTAATCCTTCAAAAATAGAAACCCTCTTCCACAGTTTATCTATTTTTCTTCCACGCATAACAGATAATTCTTATCCTGGTGGTACGCTCTCATCTTAGTTTAATTTTTTTAAAAAATAACAAAACAAATAATAATATTAAGATTATTTCATATCCCCACATACTCTTCATTCATTGATAGCTGGACACAAAACAAAAACGAAAACAAAAAAGAGATTTCACCAATCACCCCATACAAGTTGCCTTGGTACGAGACCAAAACATAATTGTCCCCTTGCCAATACTATGATTCACAGCATGTCTCCCCACTTCCACTGCCGATTTGTGCACCATACCCGCAATCATACCTTCACCTTCAATTGTTTTTAATGAAACAAACACGAGTACCACAAACTTTGGCAATTACGAATCTGCCCCTCATACTATTCAAGTTATGTCAAGGTGCTCTTCACCCGAATGAAGGGACTGACGAATACAGTCGTCTCGTGTACCTTCAGACAGAGGTCACACTAGTTCTAACCAACAATTCTGCTGGAACAAGAATACACAAACTGTCTGGAACATCAGTTACACGTTTCCCACACACGTTTCACATCTACTAACAAACACGGACTACTTTCAATTATTCGGCTTACGACGCTCTTCTTTTACTATAAGAACGTCCTTAGTACCTTTCCCTTTTTCTCCCCTTTCTCTCATTACTTATTTCTCATATAATTATTAAACTTTTGTTTTTATTTATTACAGACCAGGTGTATTCACCTAGTCAATAAGTCACCAAGTGGGTATCGGTACTCGCTCGTGCTCGTCCGGAGTACCACAAACTCTGTCTTCAGTTACCCTTTCAATTCTATTCCCTTCCTTGCCCAGGACCTTGCTGTAATGTCCTCTCCTAACCGAAAATCTGTACTTACACAACTCCCCGCTTTACAGTACTCACTTCCTACTTCATGAAACCAATAGCCTCACTCTCTAACTGCATATCATATATCCATTCCCATACCCTAGACCAATCCACATACGACAAACACTACGCCTCTAGAATCCACAAACAATCTACACGTATTAAAATCAAGCTCCAACATTCATCCGTGTCTTCCACAATTACAGCATCGTAATTGCACCCGTCGAACCATGTTACCACCTGACGCTGATTGCCATCGTCAAGCACGGTTCCGTTCGAGTTACGTGTATACATCGACAAATACTGTGAGTAAAACACTGCGCACCTCTTTGTTCAAGCTCGTCTGCTTTCTTTTGGTATAAACCAGCCCTAAGTTACGGGCTTTTGTTCGTACGGTCTTTTAGATAGTGCCTTCCACCACATCTAAAGTTCCAGAATTCCGGCAGTTGTTTACCGTTCTTGGTATGCTTCTCGCTACTGCTGCGGGTACCAAATGGCTTACTCAGTCGGCCATTTCTATCTTTTTCTGCCGTACTTCCCGATCTTTCGGTGATTTCATCCTCGAACGCGGCACAGTGCACGGCTCTTAGTGTCACAAGCCTCAAAAAGCCTTCCCAGTATTTTTTAAGTCCGAGTATGCGAAAAGTAAATCGTCCTTAACTGTTTTTCTGTAAAGGGAACGGTTTCAATGTGCCCAAAAAGTGATTTACCGCCACTTTTGGCTTGTTTTGGATCGCCCAATTTAAACCATTTTTCATAATAGGGTGGCGTAATCAGAGAATAAAACGAGTGTTCTCTGTTCGCCATCTTTCTCACCCATTTTCATACGTAACTGCTTCGTTACTAGCTTTTATACCGCACTTAAAACCCAAGTAGGTTCCTTCGAATCTACATGACTTTCCAGCCACGCTTGGAGTGTTTTATCTGTTATCTGACTTACTGGCTCTATGTCTTCTCCTGATTGACCAAGATCTATCAAATCCTCCAGTAAATCCTGCTCAATTGAAAAACGTGGGGCCACCGGCGTCGGAGTCCTGCCTTCCTGTTGGTCACCTTCCTGAGGAGTGCGCTCGTATGCCTTGCGTTTTATAATAAAACTCCTAATATTCTCCGTGCCCAGAGAGGCTGGTTCGGGATGGTTAAATGGTGCCACTAGCGAGAGTGGCTTTGCCACCAATCCCGTTCTTGATTTTTACATTGTTCAAAAGTTCCGTACGCGCTGAGCGTCATCACGTCAATTGTCTCGATTGTAATCACGAACTATTTTTGAAGTTCGAATTATGGTTAGCCAGAGGCTTCCGGCAAGCAGTACCGCAGACTATACAAGTACAGTATCTCCTAACGTGCGATGATCCAGGTTTTAATACGTAAAAATCCGAAACTTTTCTCGTGGAAGCCTCCGTATTCAATAGTAGTTTTCTGTGTGAGAAATACTGAATCGTGATGAAAAATTCTATGCCTCATTATTTCAGGTATGGTTCTTTATTATTCCTTTTATACTACATTTGTTGCATTGTTTTGCAACAAATTTGTACTTCTTTGTAATGCCCGTTTCTGTCTTACTGACACTGGCCTTTTTGACACGTGAGTCTTGTACTGTACTTCCTTTTGTGAAATATACCTCGTTATGTGACTGTAAGTCCATTTCTTATTTGTGGAGTACACAATACCTTACCACGCTGTATATCTCTTTCCTTGCATGTGTCTTTTCTGCTGTATTGTATTCGGGCGTACATAAATAATACTACACTTTGGAAAGATTGTTCAAATGTTGCCTTTTCCAGTCTTCGTGTGAGTTCGTCTGTGTTTCCGTGAATGAATGCCTACTTCCAAGCAGTGAAAGTGTATGGATGTGCCAGGCAACCATTCATTTATCCGATATGAACGTCCACATTGGACCATTCGTAGAAAGGACATTTAAACATCGTAGTTTTTTTTCCCGGGTATTCATATTTTCAAAACGAGGTAATTTTATGAAGGCCGGGAACTCAGTGTTTTGTAGTTACGTGGAGTTGCGACAATTAATCATAAAAAATAATATGGGCCCCAATTTTGGTCATTGCTGTCACAACTTTTAATCAAATTTTATGAAGACAGTGATTACAGTAGTGCGTGTATGACCGCCAGCAGTACAAAAATATCAGAGAGGAATGTCGGAAAGCCACCATCAATAAAATTACTGTAAGTTATGAATGCCTACATTGAAGAGCTGAAAGAGAAGAGTTAACATTTACGTGAGAGATTATAAATGTAACGTGTCCGTTACATGATTCAATGGGCACGTTCACATCAATGATGTACAATAGGAAATTGGAACCAATGAGAAATGGAATCGATTTCATAAGGATATGATTCTAAGTACCCACAGAAGTGGTGACAACTTGGATATGTATGGTACATATTAAATATTGAGCTGAGAGATTAGAAATGTAACGTGTCAGTTACATGATTTAACGGACACGTTCAAATAAATGATGCACATCAGACCATTGGAATCAATAATAAATGGAAGGGATTTTATAAGGATATGACTTTAAGTAACCAACGACCTGGTGACAACTTGGATATGTATGGTACATATTCAAGTTGTCAACACCATGTTGGGTAATTTATAAAAAAACTTTCACCTGTTCAGATTACTGTTACGATAATTTAAAGAGGTGAAACGGTTTTCATAACAATAATATTCCACGTACATCCGATGGTTGGAAAATGTCTATTTAAAGGAAGATTTGCATCATTTGTCGAAAATTTTGTATCCCCTTCCGTTCCATGCCAAGAATTCTTGTAACTACCATCCTCACAAAGTGAGGAAAGGTAAGAAATCGTTTTCGTTATTAATTATTAGTTGTTAGTTTTTTAGTTGTTAGATTTTGTTTTCCTAAGCGTGGAAAGGTAGTAAATCGTTTGCGATCTTGTGGAAGTTGGGAAGCATAACATGAATTCCTGGCCCTTGCGAGGTCATAAACGTTTACCTACTTTTCACATTTAGTTGTTAGATTTTGTTTTCCCCAAGTGTGGAAAGGTAGAAAATCGTTTGCAATCTTGTGGAGGTTGGGAAGCACAACATGAATTCCTGGTCCCTGTGGGGTCGGGAATGGTTATCTACTTTTATATTTGGATAGAATAAATTTTTGCAAGGACTTGTTAGATTAAGTTATTAGTTGTTAGTTTTTCTCTTCCCCAACTTGGTGAATGAAAAAACGTAACCTATTTACTACCGTTGCGCACTTCAAGTGTGGAAATGTATAAAATAGGTTACGTTACGATATAGTTCACTGTGAAAACGGAGGAACCTGTTTTACAGATGCCTCCATTTTCACAGCGATCACCCCCACCTACTCGTACATGATTGTGAGGAACAATCATGTATGGGTCGGTGAGTGTGGTAATTTGTTCAAGCATTATTTGTACGAACTGTCCATGTTATGTTGTAGTAATCGCAATGTCTGGTTGCTCACATCATAATAGATTAAACTAGAAATTGTAATTTTATATTCTCAAAATGAGATCCTGTAATCGTACTGTAGCATGACAGGCTGCCATTATGAGACTTTGAAAAGTAATAAACTATATGTTATATTCTCAGAATATAACGTAGATATTATTACTTGTACGATGTGTATCGTGAACTAATTTATATTAGTCTACTCATTGTAGTTATAGTGATAAGTGTTTAATGTAATGTACATA
The DNA here is from genome assembly GCA_032358235.1 of Odonthalia washingtoniensis. Classification (NCBI taxonomy): domain Eukaryota; phylum Rhodophyta; class Florideophyceae; order Ceramiales; family Rhodomelaceae; genus Odonthalia; species Odonthalia washingtoniensis. Next base: position 17,325 of record JAULBU010024077.1, read on the forward strand.
ATAACAGTCAACTTGAAGATACATTGACAAAGTTCCTGACCAATAGTAATAGGACATAAAGCACAAATATCCAAAGTTTTGTAAGAAGTTGCAGCCACATCAGTTCTCACCTTTCTGTTTTGCACGAGAGCGTAATTTGAAGTTATTGGCTCAATCAATCTGTCGTTAGCCGAAGCTTTATCTCCAGGAAGATAGTGGAAATCATTAATGTATCTTGTAATGCAGCAAGGGGCAGATACAATCCATCCCTTCTTTTCCGATCCATAACTTGCCGTGAATTTATGTGAACAATTGACACTGTATTTCAGGAATTGCGCCTTAGATACCGAAAGTAAACCCTCGTCATATGTTTTTGTAATGAATTCACTCCCGCCGATATTTCTGTAAACCAATTTTCCATAGTAATGGCCAAAGAGGAAACCTTCATCAATTGTCTTTTCTGCGAAAACCCCCAGACCAGCTTTATCATGTCTGATTATGGAAAATTCTACAGAAAAACCTAGTGCCCCTGCTTCCATTACAAGAAACATATTTCTAGGTATTCTATCAAGGGCTAGCTTCCGTGGTATTTTTCACTTGTCCCACGGTATGGGGACACCGTGTTTATACAAAGATGCATCCCCAATGGCTTGTGAAATGAACTGACGAATGTGCTCAGGGAAAGTCTGAATTGTGGGAAGTCCAGGAGGAATATCCCATACATCTCTTCTTTTTCGATGACATCCAGCTCTCCCAGATATTTTTGTGAAGCAAGTAGGTCTTCTTCCGTGCCCTCAATGTAGGATTGATCGTTGAGTAAATGATGAGCGAAAGTTTCGACCAGTTGTGTCCAGCAGCATTCCAAACAGTTATCATCCATATCGCCACCGAGAAGTTTCCTATATTTTGGAAGAACCATACATGCAATTGCCACAGAAAATGTACCAGCGCATGAATCCACAAACAACTCACCAGGATGGGTAAATTTGAGGATAATATCCATCATCTACTGTAT
>JAULBU010024088.1:0-18315 GCA_032358235.1 Odonthalia washingtoniensis
CGACACATGTAGTAGTTTTGAAAAAACTACATCTGTTGGTTCAACCCATTACATGTAGTGGTTTCAAATCACCAACTGCAGTCGATTAAACCGACACCTGTACTTTATTCAAAACCACTACATGTGTTGGATTAATCCACCACAGCTGGTGGTTTGAAACCAACACTTGCCACCTGTAAACCACCAATTGCAAAAAACCACTACAGTTGGTGGTTTAAACCACCAACTGTAGTTGTTTTCAAAATTTTTGAGAACGCAGTGTTGTGCTCGCACGCATTTCATTGGCCAACCTTAAGATGAAGGTATCCAAGTGTTCCTTCGTACGGGATCAGGTACACCTATTGGGTCACGTGGTTGATACAAAGAGTGTTCGAGTAGATGAAAGGAAGGTGCAAGCTATGCAAGAAATTCCTCGACCCAGGTCGGCCACAAAGTGGCGTAGCTTTTTGAGGCTGGCTGGTTACTATCGAAGGTTCATCCTTGATTTCGCAGAAAAATCAGCTCCTCTTCATGCTAGTACGCCCGGTAAGAAGGAATACTTGTAGACGGAAGAGATGTATAAGGCATTCATCACCCTAAATAAATCGCTGATGACCCCTCCGGTGTTAGTATTCCCCAATTTCGACTTGACATTCCTGGTTGAGACGAATGCATCTGCTTTTGCAGTTGGGGCAATCCTGACACAGAAAAAGTACGACGGGAAGTATCACCCAATCCAGTTTGTTAGACGTACGATGATTGAAGCCGAGAGGAGATACGCCACACACGAAAGAGAGGCTCTTTCCGTTATATTCGCGTCCAAGAAGTTCTGCCTATACCTTCATTCGTCACACCCTTTCAAACTGGTAACAGATCATAAGTCCGTCAGCTACATCTTCAAGGAGTAGGGTATTCATGAGCGCCTTGCGCGTTGGATGGACTTTATGGACGAGTATGATTTCGAAATCATCTATACACCAGGGAAGGAAAATGAAGCAGCAGACTTCCCGTACAGAGAAACTCGAGATGATGTGACAAATGAAAAAGATGAGGGTGATCTACTCTGTCCAACTTTCAATATCGTCGAACAAGAACCATCGGATTTTGAACTTATTCTGGAGGAGATCAAGCAATTTTTGATCGTGGATTCGAATGGCAGTACTGATTTTGATCTCAGCGCGGCGATTATACGGTCTTCAAAGCAATACGTAATATGGGAAAACAAAATCTCCCGGAGGATGCAATCGGGACCAAAAGTGGTAGCGCCTATCTCAGATAGGGTCAAGGTGGTGGAATTCTTGTATGATTTGATGGGGCACTGGGACTCTAATACGACGAGGACGTTCGTTACAGACAGGTACTAGTGGCCGAATGTTCATCCCGACATTTCTGCGTATGTGGAGTCTTGTGATCCTTGCCAGAGAATGAAGGCTCTTCCGAAATACCACACCAATTTGATTCGTCCATTGACCAACCTCTTCGAAGTCTTCTCAATTTACTTCGCTGGGCCTTTCTCTAATTCATCGGAAAGATCCGGGTTCTTGTTGATCTGCGTCGGGCACCTCACCAATTGGCCTCTACCTGAAGCCACGAAGGACGCGACCGCGGAGACAGTGATCAAGTTCGTGGAAGAAGAGATCATGCACCAGTTCGGCCTACCAAAAACAATAATCAGTGACACAGCTTCGTGTTTCCTGAACGTGGCGTTGAAAATTTTTGTTCAAGACCATGGAATTAAGTGGAAACGGTTCTGGCGTATGCACCAATGTCCAACGGAAGAGCCGAAAGAATGGTAGGAACGCTGAAGAAGAGTATTCGTAGAATGGTAGCCGAAGAAGTTAGAGACTGAGAAGATCAAGTCGCTAAATCACTGTGTGAGTATCGTTGTAGACTCTTGTTCGATCTCCATTCGAACTCCAATATGGAGTTGAGCCGAGGTTTCATGTTGCAGAGAAGCCATTGAGTGTCGGTTCCTCAACGTTGGAAGATCGGGTGTTGGAAACATTGTCCGTCCAATCAATTGGATTGGGTGGGATTCATAAGCAGAAGGTGAGGGAGGCTTGGTAGATGAGAAGAAAATACGGAAATTTGAAGTAGAGGACTTGGTTTTCGTTGCACATGGACGTGTGGTTTGATCTCGTGCTAAGTGGCCGGCATTCCAGTCAATATACTACGGCCCATGCCGTGTGAAAAGAGCAAGTCATCCTAGATACGCGTTGGTCTGGTAATGGTAAAAGCAGTCGTATTGCAATACACGCGTGCAGACTCGTAAGATACGAACTGCACCCGCGTCACCTTAATTAGGTTATGCTTCCTCTTCTCTTCTCGAGCGGCGACGATGACGTCGTCTTTTGTTATGCTCGGTAGTCTTTGCCGATCCTCTCTTCCCCGCAGTTCGTGATGGATGTGTTTCAAGTACCCGGATCTCCGTAATCCGAAGAAACTTGACCCCGTTACCGACACAAGGGCCTAGCCCGGCAATGGTCAACGGCATCGCAAACGTCTCGACGCAGTCGAGAATAACTTTCGATCCCGCATCTATGCACAAAACGTGGTCCACCGTTTTATGTAGCGGGACCGGTCTCTTGCAATCCTCCAGCCTGAGGATGAATGTCCCAATGGTTTGCTCAAGGACCCAAATGACAACATCTGAAGAAGGGGAAGGAACCCGTCCAAAAAAATTCTTTATCGTTCTTTGAAAGCGGAAAACTGCCTGGTAGACGTAGGCAACCGGAATCGGCTTCTTTGTGAGAGTCGTAGTGGCGTGTTCGGCATCGCCTAAGACAGAAGCAGCGTTGACGAGAGCGGCCCGGATGCATTCTCCATGGGAAGAATGGCAGAAAACCGGACGATCATGGATGAGAAGGTTGCATGTAGTCGTACCAACAGATCGGGAACCAGTAGTAAAGATAGTGACGAATTGTCCAGGTTGCGCAAACAATACCGATCTAGTTTGGTACGGAAACCCATTATAGTCCGTTTTGATTTGGATATGGTGAAGGAGGGTGTCAAGATGTCCTTGTTGATGATGTAGTCGGAAGGCGGAGGCGGGTTATCGTTGGTCTTAAAAGGCAGTCCTACGACCGACAAGGTGTCAAAATCGATCTCAAAAAAGTTCCTAAAGCCCCCTTTGGGCGCTGGGAGGCGTAGTACCCGATGTGAGGAAAGTGCGACAAGTGCCCGGTTCACAGTACTATACGCTTGACGGTGTACCCGCTCTTGTCTATAGGTTGATGATCCTTGCCATCAGAGTTTCCGAAACTCCAGTGGTCGATGACGTCGCTATGGAGAGTTTGATTGTTGAGAAGGATCGACTCTTGTACCCCCTGTAGAGTTGAACGAGAAGCATTAATATCCGTTTAGGTGTGGTACCGGTCCAGGCACCATACTTCCGTTTCAAGTTTGAGCTCCCAGCTGCTGGCACGGCAGGTGATGGCGTGGGTAGGAAATTCTTTCTTCCCAATGCGGCAAGTGAGTAATATTTCCCATAGTATCACAAGACCTATTTACGGGTCCCCTCTGGGGAGAGATACACACAGGTCAACGGGTCAGGTGAGAGAATTGAGTGATATGTTGTCGCATTGGGAGGAATGACACGGCGGGAAGATGAGCGGCGAGTAGTGTTGGTTGTCTGGGACGGGCTTGTAGGTGAGTATAAACAGTTGCTCAAAAAAGAGGTGGACGTTATCGCATCATTTGAGGTGGATACGAGTAAGCGGGGTCTTGTTATGTGAGAAGAGAAGAAGAAAAATGGAAAAAGGAAAATGAAAAAAGGAAAAAAATGAAAAAAAAAGTGGGGAAATAATATGGACGAAAGGGTAGGCAAAGTGAAAGTGGGAAATGGGCTAAGGCCGACCAAGTAGCAGACCCGTGATTTGTTTTGAGAAGTGTGAGAGCTGTGATTTTATGTTAGGTTCGTTGTGATTTTATTTTGTTGGGATGTGTAGTAGTCTACACGTTTGATTGGGTGTGATGGAGATACTGTATCAGAATTATGGACCACACATGGGGTGATTACTGGAACAGGACTCGGGTAGGTTAACTAGTATCTCCGGTGGGATGGAATGCACGTGTTGGATTGATTACAGTAAGGAAGGGGGTTTAGTAATAGCTTCGGCTCAGGGAAGAGAGAAAAAAATAGGAAGTAACTCAGACGAGGACAATCAGCTTGGCGGTGGGACTTTAATAAAGGAACGATTTCTTTTTCTCTGTGGCTTTGGCTAGTGCTCCCTTCTCTGGCACCAACACGATTTGTGCCTTTCTCCGAACATTATATTTACACATTATTTCTCTCTTTTTTTATTTTTACAGGCAATGAAATGTTTGTAACCGTTTCGCTGTAAAAAGCACGTCTCTATAAACAATCATGAAATAAACTCCATGATTGCACGTTAAGGAAATGTAGCCAATCACAGCACAGTCCACTCCGCAGTGGCGCAAAGAAGTTGCTATGGGGAAAAAGCCGAAATTTCATAGGGTTGTTACATGTCCCATCTATTAAAAATCAGTTATTTAATTTTCTGCAATTTTTTGGCCTCCACTAGAGTCCAAAAAACGTTTAGCTCCGTATGGAGGCCCTTCATACGGAGAAAAATGTTTTGCAGGAAATTAAATAATTGATTTTTCGGTGCAAAAAATCAATTATTTAATTTCCTACAAAAATGCGAACCCGAGGTGGAAGGAATTTTTTTAAGTCATTTGGTCAAACCTGTCATATTCCTGACCGGTATTGTCCGAATACCTGGCGGCAGAAATACGGGCGCCTACTTCTCGACGTCCCTTGCTCCCATCGGCCTTCTCAAATATATAGCGGAGATTTATTGTCTGCCAGACCCAAACTTATATCAATACCGCTTTTGGAACTCAACGAAGATAACATCTTCAACGATTATTTTATCACTAACCTCTGGCTGACAAGTTTGAAACAACGAACAACTGAAGACCTGCATCAGATCGCGCGGGTATTTACACGCAATAGACGCATTCTTCCATTAACCACAGTGCAACCATACGTTACCCCTTCTCACGCACTGCTACCCTAACCACCAACCAAAAACAACACCGTCTGGACCCATCTTCAACTCACAACCCTAACCAACTGCAACTACGCACATAATTCAACCCATCAAATAATTCGACCCAGAATGCTCCTAAGAATCAACAAAATCAAGATACCGATCATGCAAGAGGACTTCGTGGAGAACGACCCTCTCTACCTGACTAAAATCCACAACACGAAGAATACAACAACATCCTTCAACAAATGAACGAAGATTAACTCTCCCAATCTATAACTTCAAAGACAAGACGATTCATGGAGACGTTGATGAAAGAGTTTCCAACACGATACGGGACTACACCATTTTTGCCTCACAGCTCAATCTGACGCAATGGAAGCAATATTATTTGTAAACACCCTCAAATAATCCACGCGAACATTCTACATTAATAACTGCGCTCTTACAATGCCCTTCTCGGATATTAAAAGAATGATGCAAGAAGAATTTGACTCAGCAGATCGTAAAAATGAATTCCAACTCCGACTTGACCTCCTAGACCTCCCAACATTCATGGTTGAATACGAAATATTGGATGAAGTAATTGCCCTCTCTAAGATATGCGCCTAAATAAATAAGCTCAACCCACAATACGTCTCGATCTATCGGAACGAAACATACAAATTAAAGATCTTAAGCCCAGCCATCACATTTTTCTACTGGGCTAAAATACCAATAACCAATGTGATAAACGGAAATCAAAACTTCCGAACTTTCCTTTGGTCAATATGGCAACAGACCAACCACTAGAAGCAATTATATATCATCAAACTTTCGATAGGAAAGCTACAAAGCCCCACAACCGATTCTATAATACTTCTAGCAACAACTTCCATCGAAAGACATCCTCACTACCATCTACCTCTACAAGCAATTATTTAAATTCTCAACGAACTAATCGCCCAACCTGTTATAAATGATGTTTCATCCCGTGGTCCCGATCTCATCGCTGTTCCACTGGTGCAACAAAAATCTGCATCTGAAACAGGTTGAAAAATGGCAAAAAATGGGTGAACATACTATCCCACATGATACACAGATGTGAGATATATTCTCCCGACCATGGCAACACTGCGGATTAAAACATTGATTATGGATGGTACCAGAAATGAGAATGAAGCAAAGGCTTTCAACTCAGAAATGCAGCAGATGGAGAACTCAGATTATTCTACAAATAGCAACGATGACAATGACCAACTTGATACAGAAACCATTACAGCTCATATGAATCATTCCTTTTATTCATCATCCCAACCCAACAAAATATCACAGTCTACATCCGACTTTCGCCCAGCTCCAACCGGTCTTCATCGGATAGCGCGGAGAATGTTATCGGCTGCTACAAGGTGAAACTTTCAACCAACAAGACTACTAACAATAAGTTTTTTGAGCCTTCATTTTGCATAGACAGCGGCGCATCTCGCGGCGTGATAGTCTCTTCATCTTTTCAACTAATCGATAGTGTTTTTAAAGCCAAGAGCACTATCTCCTCTTCTAGAGTTTTTCTTCGATTCGGGGATCAAGTGCTCAATTGAAAAGGTAAGGCAAAGGGTCTGTTGGTTACACCGGCTTCTATTGGCAATATTTGTGTCAAGCTCAACGTTGTTAACGTTGACTTTCCACCTCTTATAGGTTTGAATATACTCGACAATCATGACCTCATGAGCGATAACGTTAACAACAAACTCTCACGGCGAAAACACTCCATGGATAATACGAAGGTTTATTTCCTAGAGGAATGATTTGTGCCCATCTCTATGAATCCTTCTTCTCACCTGCATACCCTTCTCTCCCCTTATCTAATCATTCAAGATAAACTTCACTACTGGAGAACTCAAAGGAGTACATCGTTCGTTCTTTCATCCACTTCTGCGAAGCTCTTCAACTTACTGCGCCAAACCAACCCATCTGCTGTAGATCATTATACCCTCAAGATCTTGAACTACATAAATGCATCATGTCATCCGTGTCAACTCATTATTTCATCACTGCTACGCTTCCGAGTTTCATTTGGGTCAGACAGCGCTTGCTTTAATGAACGTATATTCATGGCTGTATTCTACATAATGATAAAAAGACGAAACATATCATTCTCCATATAATTTATGACGGCACGAATTTTAGCGCAGCGACTTGACTCAAAAATATGGGGACTCGCACCTTTCGGCATGCGCTCATACGCAACTAGACTGCCATCTACACTGGTCTACCAAACCACATCATAGTAGAACAGGGTAGTAATTTTGGCGACTTCTTAATTCGCATAGCCTCGTTAGATGGAATCAACATGGTGCGAACGGGAATCGAAGCCCATAGTTGTCTACGTATTTGCGAAATTTTCCATCAACTAATCCGGACTACGGCCCGCAATTTGTTTAAGGATCATCCTAAGAGTGACTTTGACCTCTTTCTGGCACTCGCGGTCAAAGCAATGAATGACACTGCCGGCCCAGATGGTCTTTTCCCTTCGGCTCTCCTGTTTTTGAGAATCCTGGAGGACCAACATGCTTGCTCAATATAGTCGCTCTGGTTCTATGGTCGCCTTTATGGCAAAGACGGCCATCTTCAGTAATTCTTTGTAGCTAGTTTCATTATTCACATCCAATCTGATGTTCTTATATGCTGCATACAACGTATCATGGTACCTTTTAACTGTGCCGATTGCACATGGAGTTTCTATGGGAGCTTTATCTATAAATGTACCGTTGGCTTCCATGTTTCCTATTTATTCTTTTGACACATAATCAACCTTGGTCAATTATAAGATAGTTGGCGAGCCCTAAGTATACTACAGGTTCCACAGTACCTGTTATGCGAGCTATATTTCCGATGCAGACTGGATTTTCAGAAATGAGGCTGCCGAAAAGGAGTTAGATTAGTCCTACAGATGGATTACCGGTCGTCCTCGAATGAACATCTTATCTCCTTGAACTCGGCTGTTGAATCTCAAATGGTCGGCACACACCATCAACTTAAATCGGTGCAGTTTTGATTCGGCTGATTTCAATATTTTGCAATCTTTGCTTATCTTCGTGATCGAAGAGTTTGTTTCGGCATTCAACGATTCTCCACTAGCCATTATCAACATCTTCTTGATGGAATAGACAATTGGACGTTCAAACACTCTATGGATCTGCCTCAATTCTTGTTCCGTATAAATATCATAGCTTATGTCTGTCATACTCCATCTGTACATCTGAAGATAGTTTCCGAGCTGCAATTCTTCGATTTTTCTGCTCCGCGGTGGGCTATCGTGCGATTTTGTAACGATATGTCAAGATCGTTTTATAGCATGACCTTGAGGAAGAGTAATGTCGGTACTCATTCCGCCATGAGGAGGAAATTTTGGTCCTTTAATAATCCCAGTTTCAGGCATGGGATTTGTATGGAAGCTGTTCCTGTACCTTGTTTACCACTTCCAATTCCCGTTGCACCTCTGCTTTGTGGTTAGACCTCTGGCCTTAGTCCGAACATGCAGTAATTGGAGTCATACTGATTCATGGACATGATAGATGTTCGGTTGGCGGCCGTGTATATTTTCACTCCTTAAAAACATTCTAGATTCTGGGATGTAATTGTCGAATAAATCGCTGCTATCATGGAGTCTCGGCATGTTTGGATGGTCTGACCTTGAAAGAAGGCAACGATGGTAATTGTTTACTGAATGTTGGCCAGATCAGCTTCTGCAATATTTGTTATAACGCTTCCCTCATCTTGAAGATCTTCGTCTTCTCCAATTACTTCTTGTTCTTTCTCCCCGAATTCTTCTCCGGTGATGAAAATTTCTGTGACGAAAGCCACTCCATCCTCTGTTACCATCGCGGTATATTGATTTTTCTTAAGGATCCGTACTGATTCCTTCACATTGTCTTCACGATGAATTTGATTAGTGAAGTGTCCTTCTTTACCAAATACCATGCAACTTTATACTCCACGTAACCATATTGGTATTTTCCTTCTTCTGCTCATACATTGGTTCCAGTCTCCTCTGCCTTTTATCGTCGATAGTCTCCCGTATCCTCTCATTTGACGTCCCACCTCTCCCCCATAACTCTGTTCCAAGGTGTAGTTAGATATTGTATCATATGATTCGTGGTAGGCATAGTGGCGGAGGTGTTCCAAGTAGGATGATTCTTTACCTGTCGTGCGCGATTTGGCACTAATCCTGGTTGCCACCCTGTTTATGAGTCGTTGAGCGCCAAATAATATGATATGGCGTGTATGTCATACCCTATCATGATCAATATACAGTTTCGATTTTGATATGAATCCGACGATAATGTTGGTCCATCTACCAATATTGGTGCTGACTAACATCTCTCCTTTCTTTCCCATTGGTGATGGGAAAGAAGCATAAAATATTACTCGTAAAATAGCGGGAAAAAATTGTTTCAAAAAGTAATAAGAAGGTAAGATCGTTTTATTTTACGTGAACCTTCTTTTCAGTCACATTTCTTCAACATTGAAACAATAAAATAATGTCGCAAAACCGCAAATCACTTCTTCGAGAAAAAACCACTGTGAAAACTTCAATCCTTCGCAGTATAGAAGTAGAAGAAACTACGAATCTACTTTATTTTTCTGTACTAAAACCGAGAAATAGTTCAAAAATTAGCTAGAATCACCATCACCTTGCCCTTTTCTGTGTTCTTTTAAACTTAAAAATGAACCTCACAAAATGTGAAATAAAATATTATATATTTCGAAGCACAACCACCGGTTGTGGCACATTTTCAAAACATCCGCCAAAGTCAAAATAAATTGGAAAGAAATCTAAACGTTTTCTATATCGTTTTAATTTTGAAATATATCCAAAAGATGGGACTAAATAGTATCTGTTCAAAATGTTTCATTTTCAAAATTTTTATAAAATTCAAAAAGGAGGCAATATTCATTTCAATATGGAGAACGTTCAATATAAATGAATATGTTCTACTAAATAATATTTGAACGGTATCAATTTTTTTCTGGAATCCAAAATGTTTTGAATAAGCATCAATTTTGTTCAAATTTATCGAACCAAAACAATTCTGACTAATTTCATGCAATTTTTGTTTGGATTTTCAAAACAAATTTCATAAGATTCGGAAATATCAGAAAAATTTCGGGAAAATACCTCCCTAGACCTTCCGAAGCATTTAGGGTGACATAAAAAGCGAGAATTACAGAAGAAGATGATACTTGCGTCTATCGGGCTCCATGGGCAACTTGGCGTTCTACTCGTCAATCTTGAAGCGAGAAACATCCTAAGCATAATACAACTTTCCTCGTAGGCTTCTCATAGTTTGAACGCCTATAATTAGGTTGAAGAGCGAACCGTTTACAACGAGGACATCCAGGGCATCCCACACAGCATCCAAACGAAAAGGGACACATTTCTGCAAACCCATCATGGAATAACGAGATCCATTAGTAAGAGTGATACATTTCTTCGCCGACATCGGGGTCATAGAGAGATCCTGGAATATCTCTCCCCACAAAATATTCCCCCATGCGCCTAAGTACAACAAATACCAAGCCTCTGTATCGTAAACTTACACACATGTCATGCGAAGTTCACGACTGGCAGCATCATCCGAAACTTGGATAGGAACGGGGTTTTCGTCTTCAGCTGCAAAGTTAGATTTTCGTACTGGATAGTACAACTTCTTACGAAACATGTTCGTTACTTCCTCCTTGGCGTCTACATCATCTCCTCAAAAAATTGGCATGGACACGTCGTACTTTAAAAATTGTTTCAGTATACCCTTCTTGGCGGATATAACCATATTCGTAAGACCAACCCTATACTTCTGGCGTGCTAAAAAAGTGGCGGGTTTTAGCAGGTTCTTCGTAAGTAAACTGTCTTCTTGGCAGGCACTGTTGGCCGATTGTTGTCCGTCACCGATCCGCTTCAGAGCCAGAACGGGATCCATATCCTCATTCTCCATAATGATGCTGACATTCAACTCATTTTTCATCTCATCTTTCTAATTCTCATCCCCGGCTTCCTCCCTGGATTCTCAACTTGAACCCAGCAGGTTGCCTTTGAGTGTCCCATCTCCTGGAACTTTGAACAACGTACATCGCGATGGGGATTTCGGTGCAGTGATTCGCAAAATGACCAGACTTGCAGCAATACGAGCATGTATCCTCTCCATTCATCTTAGAGCTACTCCCGTGTGCGAGGTATCTTTATGAGCAAAATTCGTAGCAATCCAAACTTCGCCTCGTCATTGGACTTTACCATCTCTAACGCACAGTCCATTTTACGTAACGACACGATGAGATCATCCGCACAAAGTCTTTCGTCCATCTCATTAGGGATCAGGTCTTGACCATCCTCGCTATCTCCAAATTGATTGATGATAGCCTCCTTGACTTGAAGGAACCATGAACCTTCGGGCTTCATCTCACCATCGTTGCGGTAGTAGAAATCGAAGGCTGTTCCATCAAGGTAGGCAACCAGCTTGGAGAACTTCTACACGACAGACTTTCCTCGCATCACCACGTTTTAGAAGTAGAAGAAGAAACGCCTGATACCGGAATATCTAGAAAACAAAAGGACCGAATGAGTCCTATACGAGAATACGATGTTGGTGTGTTGTTTCGCACGATTCTTGAACACAGAAAAATGGAAAAATGTTATAAAGGTGACCGGTGTACTTCTATTTTTCTTTCTTTTCTTCCTCTTTCACCTCTTCACTAGTAATATAGTAGTGAATCGTTCGAGTGGAAGCTGGTGCAAAAATAAATCTCTGAAAAATCCCTACTGTATTCCGGGAAATTAAAGCACAGCAAGAAAATATAATATGTACCACAGCGCAAAATTCGTACCACATAATACAAATTTTGAGCAGTCCTTTTCGATAATTGGCTAGCAAATATTTTCAACATTTTCCCTTCCTAGGCTTTTCAGGAAGTACCCACTCCAATCATTTTGATAATTTATCTACATTTTCTGTTTGGCCTATCAAGTAATGTTGTCGGAAATTTTGTTGAAAGGAACATATTCTGAAATCCCAAACAGTCTACAAAGCATTTAGAATATGAATGGACTGATAATAGGGATGAGTAATATTTATTTATTGATACACCTGTTTCAACATTTTTAGGACGAGAAAGGTCAATGCCGAAAAGTTAGTCTCGACAGTTAGAAAATTTGAATTTTAACTCTTTCTAGAATGTAAATTTCAATAATCTTTCGAAAAGGGAAGTCAGTTTTCAAAGAAACTTATTCCCACCATGTATATTTTTGGTCGCATATTAATGATTTTTACGAAAATAAAGGTTTACCGATACAGAGTAAAACCCCTTTTTTATGATACTCCTCTCATATGATTTCTCTTTCCTATGACGGTACACAGGATCTTCAATGTCTAGACCGCGTTCCTTCCCGAATTTCGCAGGAACCACTTTCACTTATTACAAATTTTCTATAATAGCAATTTTTGAGTTATGACACTCGATTTGTGTTTGTAATCAGAGAAAGTAGTTAAACTTAGAAATATTTGGCAGGTTATCTGAATCTTCTTATTTGAAAACGTTTAAATATATGAAATTTATTTGAATAATTAGTTATTGGTTTCTGCGTCGCTCCACGGCGTGGGCTGATAATATGTTCCGATACTTTAATGGTAAGCATATGGAGATTTGTGCTTGATGCTATGAATTTCGAAAACTGACCTCAGTCGGTTCCTATATAACAGCCGTTCTGGGATTAGACATGAATTGAACTTCCCTGTGACTGTGGGAAAATGAATTTTCATTGGGTAGCACTTGATTTTGATTTTTGAAATTTTGAAAATTAAAATTTGGTCGAGAACTCAAGTTATCACACTCCCTTTGTTATTACAAATTGGCTTTCCGACCTTGTCCAGGAAAGATTTCAGGAAAAGAGGTTTTAATCTGTATTCCATTTTAGATATTACCGTCATAGGCGAATCAAAATATCGCAAAGATTGCAAAAATTCATAAAATAAACACTATTGTATCCATTCCGGTTTTCTGAAAATACTGTTCTGAGACTTTATGCTCAAATAATCGGGAAACCTATATAAACCACAATATAGATATCTACAAAAAACAAAAAAAATTGAGCCAAAAAGAAAACACTAAAGGCAATCACTTATTTCTCTAAAGGAGAAACAAGAATTAAATATATATATATAAGTAACCAATATATATTTAATAATTTTCATTTTTCGTCACCAGTGAAAATCGAACCCATTCAAAAAGAATCCAGACCAAAATATAGTAAACATAAGTAATCTCAAACGGAAATTAAATATTCAATTGGAAAACTTAGTTTTCAATTATGAGCTGTCAAGATAGTTTTACTCAAAGCAAAGAGAAAGGAATAAGACTAAAACCATTACCAAAGTTACCACCATGTATATGCCCTGAATGCAACCCAATATTTCATTCCGGAAATGATTTACGACTGGATATGGAAAGGATACATTCGAAAAATAACACGAAGTGTGGCAGTAGTTTTTGGAGATCTCATTCGAAGAAACATGAAGATATTGATCCAACACTACCACGAACCTCTATATGCTACGTATGCAAAAAAGAATATCCTAGTCAACGCGATTTACAGAAGCATATAGAATTGAGACATCCGATCGGTAGTGGTAGTAACTCGAGCTCACATTTGGAGCAAAACGAAGAAAATAATCCACCATTACCACAAACCTCTACATGTTACATATGCAAAAATGAATATTCTAGTCAACGCGATTTACAGAATCATATAGCATGGAGACATCCGATCTGTAACGGTAGTTACTCGACATCTTATTCGAATGAACACGAAGAAATTGATCCAACACTAACCTATACTTGTTATATATGCAAAGAATTATATTGGAATGAATGCGGTGTACACAATAATATAGACCAACAAAGACCAATTGTTTGCCCTAACTGCAAATATGAATATTGTCTTCAATACTTCTACCATCCTTGTATGTAATGGAAACATCGGAAGCCTTGTATTAAGAGATATCATTCCACCAAAAGTGAATTAATTGATCCACTGTCGCCATTAACATATAACAGTTATTAATATCGATTATACATATTAGAGTCAACGTTGTTTTCACTATCATATAAACATGTGGCAACCATAAAATTATACTGTCCTGACTATTATCTCACGGAGAAGATATGATGATTCCAGCTCCAGCGATGTTCAGAATAATTTAGGTACCTAAAATTATTTTCAGGATTCACATATAAATATTAAAGTTTTTAGCAGCCTAAACATTTTCTTACATTACGGATATATAGTATAGCACGCTAGCGTGAACATGCTCCAATAGTACTACGTGGCACTATGGACAGACCCCGAGCCAATCAAACCATGGTACATGTCAGACAAAAAAACAGCATCGCCACAAAGAGAAATGCTGGTCCGACCCCACATGCCCCCTCACCTTTGAGTACAACCGTCAGGGTTCTACCTCCGAACCTACCTTCTGGGCAGGTCTCTCCAGACCACTAGGTCACAGTATGAGTTGGTGACAGCGTGCGTTTCTTATTGATTTTAACTAGCTCAAATTACAGACTTACAGTGCGATATTTACACTGCTGCCATTTAGCCTCCGGTCGTTAGTATACAATTACCGGCACATTTTCCTTGTCGGTTGAGCATGAGGTTTCTACCCCATCACAGTTTTGATGGACGAACTGCCTGTTCGGCGAAAAGCTCCTTTCAAATGTACCGTATCGAACGAAGCGTAGTAAAGTTCTTGTCGCTGGCCATACTAGGGAAGTGTAAATGCATATAACTACCGCATTGTGTATTGATTTTCATATTTGAAGAAATAGCCAGATGGTACTTGGGAATATATATGTTACGACTGCCGATAAAAGTCAGGCGCAAACTTTAAACATATTTGAACTAAGGCCCATATTTTAATGCCTTCGTGCATAACCAAGGGATGTGACTATTAAAAGCTTCAGTATCATCCACTTTGTAAGCTAATAGTTCCTGTTAGCTCAGTTGTTAACTCTCGTTATAAATAGTGACAGTGTTCCAGACCAATAACAGATTAAATTTTTTAATTAATTTGCGCTCTTTCTTTATGTTTGATTTGATTTGATTTGAATGAGTACTGTATTAACTTGTGGCTTTCGTGACTGTATTTATGCCCTTCTATGGGAGAAGGTGAAGCTACTTACGCTAAAACCCGTTCGAAATACTTACAAAAGAAAACGTTTACCATTTCGATTGGTCTTCTGTGGACCTTAGATTTCCCAAGTGACAGAGAGATCTTGTCTCTCTGATTTCTCAAAAAAATTGAGCTTATTGCCTTTCTATAAGGAATGAGTCATCAGTGAAAAGATGTAGTGACGATAGCTCACGTTTTTCTAGATCTTAAACCCCAAATGTTACAAGTTGAACAAGAAAGGATAGGATTGGAGGCTAACTAAACTTTATAATATTATGGAGAGACAGGAATTAATTGAAAGCAAGAAACCTCAGAGGCGGGAAAAATTTCAAGAAATAGTCATTCGTGGTATGACGACATTACTAGGTGTGAAAATAATTCCAAACCATCATCGTGTTCTTGTGTTTTTCTCGCATCAAAATATTTCAGAACTGATAAATACGGCATGGTTGTGCGATGCTTACATGCAAATAGTTGACATGGAAGTATTTTGTGATCTTACCAAATATGGCTTCAAGAACAAAATGATAATCTCACTATATTCGGTATCGCATTCTTCAGAACAAAGAGGATATAGTTTTGAAGGGTATTGAATACTTGATGGCATGTCTGATCCGTATAGTATCCATGAAAGAATCGGAACTACATCGCCGTCACCATGCACGAAAAAACACCAAATATATATAGGCACCGTCATCCAAACTCAAATAAATAATAAACCAAAGACGTCACAATTTCGAAAACAGGAACAAAAATCAAACATAAAGGTACACCACAAGAACAAATAACAAACCCGAATACCAGCGTCAAAGAAACTCGAGGAAATAGCAGCATATAAACGGAACCGTCAATGAAAGAAATATCAACAAGTAAATATCGCTGTCACCAGAAACCATACAAATTGCAACTAATAAGAGCAAGGAGTCGTAGATGTCGAATTCGACTATAAGTCAGAAGTTGGAAAGTGTTCTGGCGACCAATGGAGCGAGCGAAGTTGATAGAAATGTGGCAACCAATGAAATGTAAATATAACCGCTGTCTTCAAAAAAGTCGAAAGTGTGTTCTTCCTGTCGTCATTCATTTGAATGAGATGAAAATGACCGTTGGTTATTCGATTACCATACCAAAAAGATGTCAGAGTACGAGACCAATATTGGTGAAGAACGCATTAAATTTCAAAAGGGACGCTGTGAAGTGTAGTGCCTCACCAGGAGTGGGTACTGAGGGCTACCATTACTAATTGTGTTTAAACTCCATTTCTCCTCCTTTTGCACCTGTCATTTTCCTCTCTGTCTTTCCCCTTTTGGACACGTGTTTTCCCCTTGTTTCCATTCTACAACGTGTCGTGCTTACACACCTGTACACTTGGGACTACAGGTCTGTAAACACCACCAGGTTTTCGACATTACATACCGCCTCGTCGGCACCAACTGGAAACGAACAAGACGGACACCTTTCCTTTTGTAGAGAACTGACCCCCAAACTTCGCCTCAAGTACAAATAAACTCAGCGAATCAACCACTAGAGGTACCTACGATTGGGCGGGTTCGAGACGGTCCGCCAGTGATCCCTGTATTCGCATCCTCCAAAATTCGCTACTGGTTGGGGTTGACGTACACTATCATCGGAACCTCCGCCCCTCCTCCGCGACGGTTTTTACAATCCACGGTCACCTTGAACTACTCTGTTCGCTCTTAGAATCCAGACTCCGACCCGACACCACCCAATCTACTCTGTATGGGGTTGTGCAGGGAAGTATACGAACGACCGTCTAATTCGAGATCAAGATTTTAACGAACCTCGCCTACAACTGGACGATAAAGGCTTCCAGCTTGCAAATAGTAGCAATGTAATCAATTATGAACAATGTAAAATGTTAATTAAGAAACTAAAGGAAAAGTCCAGATTAATACTCTCTTTTGATAAAAGAATTGACAAATAATTCAAAAATTCTTACTATTTATGCATAAGGTTATTTTTATTGGTCTTAAGTTTTTGTTTCCAAGTAAAGATCAAAGGTAGGCGGATCACGATCAAGTTTAATTTAAACCTGTCCTCCTTGCTGCAAGTACACTTTGAAGTTTCAAAGCAAATCTGCTGCTTTGTGCATCATGTACATTAAAAATATGGGGGTGCTGATCTATCTCATGATGAGGTAAATCGGTACCGCCCGTACTTTTAACATTATTATATAATCATTTGAGGACCACATTGTTTCAAGTCGTTATATTAGTGTTCGATAAGTACGCGAATCATACTAATAGTCTTCGTATGTAACTTTTCTTGTATGTAAACATTATTACGGAGTTTGAAATTTTCTGCTAAATGCAATTTGTAAGCACGTACACAATAAGTATGCAGGGTCACCATATATGCTATAGTGCTCGAACTATATATTTACTGTTTGTTATAATGGAGGCGAAATTGCTTTCAGTTGCAATATTTAAGTTAATTTCGGTTTTAAAATAATCCATAAATTAAATTTCATTAGAAGAATGCATAATTTAAATTCGTGATACATGTCTCAATTTTCATCTCTTTTTCAAATGAAATTCACTCTACAATAGTCCACCATTGTCTAAAATTTTTGCGACCGTTGTAAGGCTCGTTTTGTTTTGGTATTCATTGCAACTCAATTTCAATAAGTACCGGCTTAACTACTTATACGGGAATGACAAAATAAGTGCATTTGAATTAGAAAAAGGTCTCAGGAAACCCACATAATTCAAATTTGTAGATCAAGCGCCCAATTAAATTTTAATTGCCCAGAATGAAATATAGGCTTAGCCAAAACTAATTCTGATTTAAAAATCTAAATCTACAAAATATTTACCTGTAAATATTAGAAACATGGTAGAAATATATTCCAAGCGAGAACATAAAAGCGTGGTACTTCATCTACACTAAGACCTATATTGTCCATCAATAAAACTCTTCGATCGGTGACGGTGCCTGGTAAAGCAAATAAAGATTTTTGCAATAGAAGGTAAAAGTACATCAATTTCTGGTAATGGTTATGAATTTTGCATGGTTATTAAAGGTTTAAAATGAAATATGTATTGAACTTCAAGACATATTTCAAGTCACTCTACTTTTGTTTGGAAGCCTTTTGTGATTTTTTG
>JAULBU010024099.1:0-18315 GCA_032358235.1 Odonthalia washingtoniensis
TGGTGATTGGTCCGAGGAATATCAAACCTTGGTGCTTGGTGCCATGAAGGTAATGCGTGAGATGTTATAGACTTTGCAAGTGATGCTTTCTGGGTTTATGAATGAACCGGGCGAGGCAGCTGGTGGCGAATGCAATGTCAAATAGGTTCCGTCCGCTAAGTATCGGATGTCACCCAGCGCGGACATGTACAGTTATTTGTATTTTGGTGGGAGGATTTCACCCTCGCTTGAGTCATCGAAAAAGGGTTTAGGCGGAAGTGGTGTTGATCGTGGATTGCTCCCTTGAAGGTGTAATTTGCTTGTAACCTTATTGATAAGGTTAGGTTGAGAGAGATGGATGTCGCCATTATCGAGAGATGTTACGCTCCATCCTAAGAATGTAGAGGGTGTGCCTAGATCTTTGACAATATATTTCGCGTGGAAATGTTGGAGAAAAGTGTTGATATCGCTGTCTTTCAGAGCGGTCACAAGAAAATCATCAATCGTATCAGAAATAATAATAACGCCGATGTAAGAAATTTATATTAAACGCATGGGTCTGCTTGCAACTGAATGTGGTTGTCGAAAATAAGGTGGATATGTATTCCGGCTTTGTATATGTGGTAGGCGGGTTTTGAACCATATAAAGTTAGTTTGAGTATACGGATGTTACTGTCTGGAAATGCTAACGAACCGTCTGCGAGAAGAACTTGACGTACGTATATCGTATGTGCTTCGTCTGATTTTTCATGTGTAAAAGCTGATGAAATATCGAGATTTCGTAGAGGCTGGGATTTAGATCTAGCGTGTGCGATAATGATTTTGGATTTTCTCGGCCGCGTAGACAGAGTTATTGTCTGGATTGTAATGTATGTGGGGTTTCATGAGCTCCCCACGTATGACACATCGTGCTTTTCTGGATTCAATTTCACCATGGCAGTTGTGTTTATATTTGTATGTCATTGTTAGACTTATTGGCATAATGTTTTAATCAATTCTGTAGTTTTGGAACGAGGGAGCCATTGTATGACCTGGTTAGTATTCAGCTGTTTGATCTCGGCATCATGTGCTTTGCGCCAGTCGATGTGGTCTGGGTATCTAATTAATTATTGACGGGTTTTTGGAGGAGAGGTGGAACCTGTTATTATGTGCGGAGTGGGGTGTATTGTAAAGATTTTGAAGGCGGAGCCTGTGACATTGGCAGGGTCAAATGCTGGGTGGTAAGGGTGGAAGTCGGAAAGGCGACATTTCTAAATGGTGTTGTTGTCGGCAAGGAGGATGGTAATGTTTGTGTCGTTGATGTTATGGAGAAAACGCGCCGGACGTGATCTGGGTGTCAATTTCCTTTTTGTAGCGTCGGAGTTGACGACGGTGCCTAATGTACCGAAGGGTGTAAGTAGTATGAGTGGTCTTGATTTTGGGTCCCACATGGAAAACGGTGTTTTTGATGTGATTGAGTGGGGCATGTGGTTGTATTTGTAGGTTACGTCAATTAATGCGAAATCCCAAAAATTAATTTTCATTTTTCTGTGGGCCAATGCCGATCTGGCCGCATTCGTGAGTGTCCTATTGATTCTTTCTGGTCGTGAATTGGACTGAGACTGGTGTGGTGTAATGGTTGTCTGTGTAGTACTGTTGTTATATAGGCACGATGTGATGATTCGCGACGTGTACTCTTTCGCGTTATCAGAGTGGAAGCGGGACACGTTGCATTGTTGAAATTTGGTTATATAATTGATGGTTTCTGGAATCAGTTTGGATAGCTGCGCGCGCGATTGGATAGGGCATGCAATAACAAAACGGGATGCCGTGTCGATGAAAGTAACAATGTGACGATGGAACCGTCCAGATGGCGTATGGATAGGCCCAATCGTATCCCTCGAGATGTTGGAACCTACAGTTGAAGTATTGTGTGCTGCTGGGCGGTGTGGCAATTGGGATGATTTTCCGGACGCGCATGAAAATCAGGTGATGATGGTGTCCGCTGGGATATGCAGACCGGAAAGAGCGGGAAATAAGCCGCGTGCAAGGATGACGAGAAGTAATGGTACTACCATGGCATTACATCTGGGATTTAATCATGCACCTATACTATGGGTGCATGATTAAATCCCAGGTGTAATGCCATGGAGATATCGAGGCGGTTTGGTAATGATTGTGATGGCTGAATGGATGCGAGAATGTATTTGATGATCTCCGGTGACGTATCCTGACTATGTTCTCTTGTTGGAGGTGTGAGTGATGGTTTTATGTTGTATCGATTCATGTTGTGGAGAGCAATAGGTGGCTCGGTGGCGGGGATGGGTTGGGACGATACCGGCGATGTGGGTGGAAGAGAAGTCTTTTGAGTAATCTTGTTGACTCTGGTCTAGTATACGGCATCTTTTATGGGAAATGTGGGTTAAACGTTAAATGATGATGATCGCCATTTTGCCGCGGGTGGTGGTAATTTTATCAATTGTTGCGCATCAATGGATAGGATGTATGCATTTTTTTTAAATATAACTGCATTATTATCGGAGGCGATGGCGTGTACAGAGAGAAAAGTGTCCTTCATTTCCAGCGAGGTCACGGCTTGCGTCTGAAAAGTTCCGGCAGTTGTGCGAAAGTTGATGTTTCTCATATGAGTGATCTGGGTGCGTTTGTTGTTGGCAGTTATCGAGTATAGGGGGTGATTAGTTTGCGCATTTTTGGTCTAGGTATTGGAGAATGTGTTGGGTGCGAAGCGCTATCGAGTATGACCTTACCTGTATGATTGTCCGTCCAGTAGTTCATGTCGGGTGTCGCGATGGAGGATTCTGTTATCATGGATGGAGGGTTCGGGTGTGAATGTATGACAACGGATCTTGGTAGGTTCTGTTGTGTTGTAGATGTTTCCGTGCGTTGTGGACGTTGGCTGAAGGATTTGGTGGATGAAGTGGTGCGGCGTTTCATAATACCGATAGCGTTGTTGGGATCGCGTCACTCGGCATCAGTATAGTAATAGGTTTTTTCATACTGTTCCGAATGGAATTGACAGAAAGGTCTGTTGTTTTGGCGACGCGGAAGTGTTGTATGTCAATAATTGTAGTTGTTCGTAGCTGGTCGGGGTGGGAATAAATTGGTGTTTGGGAGGTGATGTGCTATCGTGGCGGGGTTCTCAATTGATGCGATGACCATCTCCAGTTGCTGGGTTGATGAGGTCATGTTTGTTAGCCAGATTGGGATAATGGCATTTAAAGTAGAGTCTTCGCGCATGCGGCGAATAAAACATGTTACAGTTGTGAGCTCTTTTTTGATGTTGGGGAATCGCGCTATTATCATTAATGCACGAATTTTTAGGTGGGCAGCTATGTAGTTCTTGCTAGTGTCGAAATTGATAATTATGGTGTTGTGTGCTTTGACTTCCAATAGATCGTGATCGGCTGCCGTGTTACGTTCGAGTTTCTGGCGAACGCGGTGAATAATTAGTCCTGGTTTGATATGTGTTCCACGTAATAATATTACAATATTATTGTATTCACAGCAATTTTTTTGGAATTGACGCGATGATCACACTGGTGAGGGCAGCTACAGCGCGATGGCAGGTGGAGTCGAAGTCGTAATCAACGTTGTCGACCTGAGCTCTTATCTGGATAATTTATGCCTCACATTGTATAGCTAAGAGCCATGGTTCAGTATGATCGGGGTCGAGTTCGGGGATGGATGGGTGATAAATGGGCATCTGGTTTTGTGAGTTGGACATTGTATATGTGTAAATTTTGAATTTATGTAGGTGATATGTAGTATTATTATGATATGGTGTGATACTTAGTATACTAGAATAGCTGTCGGTAGTATTAATTAGAAAATTTGTTTTTTGTTTGTTCAGGGTGTATTGTGTTGGATATACAGGGGGTCGCGCAATAGTGCTAGCTTTACTAGTGCCTCCCTCGATTTAGCGCTGTGCTAAACACCATGGCACGAATTATCATATTTCCTACACGTGTTCATACACGTGTGATGTTGATACACGTGTGGCTTCATTAGGACCACACAACAGCAGATATGGCGGTGCGGCGGCGGGGCATATTGTGACGAAAAGTCATAACATTGATCTAAACGTACTCTCTTTTTATCTCCAAGACTCCGAGTCCAACGTATTTCTTGCAGAGAGTACAATTGAAAACAACTTATCAACCATCATGTTCCCTCCCACTAAAACAACGCCTTGTGATCCCCATCCCACCCACGCTTCCCCTCGAACGTGACTCACATTGAATCAAAACATCGAAGCTGGACGTCTACTCAGCGTTAGCAATTCAGCTGACCACATCATGAAAACATACTCGGTCTCTCGCCGTACTGTCACAAATATTTCGACAAACCTTTCTTCGCTAATGAAGAAAGCAGAAAATTCTAACGTGTCCATGAGAGCGAATACAGTTCGGGAAGCCCAATTCCCCGAACAAGAGTCTGACATTATAACATTCCTTTCGCTTGCACGTTCTGCGAAGATGTCTGTGACCCATGCGATTATTTCGGCCAAGTAAATAAGCTTACGGGACTAGTTACTGCTACTAGACACAACCCCGTCGAAAGCATATGCACTTAGTCAGTTTTCAGCATCACGAGGATGGACAGACAATTGTGTTAAGCGACATGGCTTAAGATCTGCCGCACTCCATGGTGAGGCAGGCAGCGTCGATATTTCGGGTGTTGCAGCAGATATTGCCGTATTTCGAGCAAAGCTCAGCTAATATGAATTATCAAACATATACAATGTGGATGAGACAGGTTTATTTTTTAAACTTCTTCCAATGCGTACCTACATTTGCAGTTATGAAGACAATAAGTCGGTTCGTGGTACAAAGGGAATGAATGCAAAATACAGAGTCACTGCCTATGTTGGCACAAATGCGGACATTACCTGCAAATTTCCGATGGAGATTATCGGGGAGGTAAAGAATCTGAGTTGATTTTGACTGGGGACTCCACCTGCTCTCTACTACTTCAGTCAACGCAATGCTTGGTCGGATTGTGTAACATTTAAAAAGTGGTTTTATAATTTATTTGTGCCATTTATCCGGAAGAAAAAATCCAATCCTGTCGTTATTCTAATGGATAATTGTGGTCCGCACGATACCGATATAGTCGACCACACAGGTCAGGTCGACATTCTACACTTCCTCCAAACTGTACTGCCGTCCACCAGCAGATGGATTTGGGAATTATCCCTTCCTGGAAGAGCAATTATCGACATCACAATCTGAAACCAATAGTGGTTGACATTTAGCACCCTGCTCAGAAGATAGGAACAAACAAAACAATTAAATCGGGTACAAAGGGAATTGGAGAGGGATATGATCCTCATATGTTGTATTTGCGGAGATGGTATATGATACATGGGAGTAAGTCACCCAGCAAACCATGGTACGTTTCTGGGTAAAAGCTAACATTTTATCCTTGGAAATTCAGGCCACTCTCACAGCGGAACATGGAAAAATGAGAACACGTCGTCTTTCAGTTGAGCAAAAACTGATTGATGATATCACATCAATTATGAAGTGTCTCAGTATGTCTGTGTCGGACAATGAGTTTTTAGCTATTTATCGGGATTCTGATTTATCAAGTGAAGCTATCGAGAGATGGATTAACGTGGAGGACCACAGTGGCGTCCGCGAGGGAATCGTGAACGATGCCCTTGAAAACTTATCGCAGGAAAGATTTGGGTCCTCAAATGTCTTCAGAACCTCAAGCGATGACGAAGAAGACGATATAACGACGCCAAGAGTGGTGAAACAAGTCCCAAGCTCTGTAGAAATTGGAGCGATGTTTACTATTGTAGAGAGTTTAGCGTATAATTGCGACGTTACTGAGGCCTCTATGTATCTGCGAAAGGCGAAGAAGGCATTGATAGCTGCAAGGGCTACATTTAAAAATGGGGCTACTACGCAGGCTGTGATTAACGACTTCATCGCAAAAAAATGAAATAAAAGTACATCTGCGTTGTGCACTGCACCCATGCGTCATATAAATGGCCTTTAATGATGGTTTCGTGTGTTTTCTGAGTCATTATGTGGTTGTATTTTTGGCTCTCTTTGTATAGTGCTGCCCTGCAATAGTGCCACATATATAGAGGTTTGTGCTGGTATGGCACTATATCGTGGGACCCCCTGTATCGGTTATTTGTGCAGTGTAGTCTGAAAGTAGGCGCATAACCTGTGGTGTGTGTTCTATCGATTAGCGAAAGACAATCGAGTCGGATTGCTTTCAACATTAAAGTGACTAGAGAAAGAAACTTGTAACGTGTCACGTGTTACAGGTTCTAGAACGTTCCGGAATATATGACACGTGTGTAAGAGAAGGTCCCACAGTTCTGGTAATAAAGATAAGTAATCTATACGTAATTTCAACTAGTTTTAACTATTTTTTAAAAACCATGAATGAATGAACGGTGATATAAATAAACAAATGTGATTGGATGAAAATGTGTAAGAAATTGAAGTAAATGAAACATACAGAAACATACGAGATGAGCGCTCAGTTGAAATTTCGGCATATTATTGTTTGTATGGTCAAATTAAACCAATTTTAATGCGGTAGTCACCGCTTGCAAGGTGGTCACGGTGGTCATGCTACTGACCTTCTTCCAGACGTTTTGTAATTGTGTACCCGATATGCTCCTTACTCTCCGGGTTTAAACTATATTCCACATCTCAGTCCAATTTCATTGTTAGGTTGAAGACGGCAGCGTACGTCTCGCTTCTTTTCAGCTCTCTTTTCGTGCCCGTTTTCGTCGTTATAACGTAATTACAATGAATAATATTCTAGCATTCACTCTTTCTACACCAATACGTCTCAACCGCAACAACAATGTCACTGGCTCTCATCCCTCATGTCCAATGCCATGTACAACGACTACAGCGACAACAATCAGAACACGAAAAGGATTTAGTCCGTATGCCGCAACGGCAAAGCCTATTCAACGACCGAAATCATCCATAATGCGTACTCCAACATCTGCTGTACCATCAGGAACGACTACAACAAAGATAAAACCAAAAGCCAAAACCAAAACCAAATCTTCTTCTTCTATAACAAAAACTGACACACGTACGGGTAGTACAGATGAACCTGCCACTCGTCATGCATTAGAAGTACTGTATGAGGCTGCTAAAGCTGAGGAAAAGGCAGGCCGTGTTGAAAGCGCTTTACGAATGTATGAATCTCTAGTTCAGTTACATCCTACTAATGGACGAGCGTGGGTTAGATATGCGTCAGCCATTTTACGACATGATATTGCTTGCACTGAGAAGAATGACGAGGGATTAAGAAATGGAAGTAGTGACCATGCGCGTTCAATTTTAAAACGGGCATTAAAATGTAATCCAGGAAATGCTATACTATGGCAGACATGGGCAGATTTAGAAAAATCAGAAGATAGATTGGATGTAGCTAGAAAATTATTTAATAGAGCATTACAAGCAAATCCAACTTTACCATCACTTTATCATTCATGGGGTGGTATGGAATATAAAACAGGTAATATTCAATTAGCTAGACGCTTATATCAAGAAGGAATTAGAAAATGTCCAACAGCAACCCGCTTATTTCATGCATTAGGAATCCTACATGATAAATGTGGAAATACGAAATCTGCTCGAATTATACTAACTCAAGGTTTAAAAATTGAACCGGATAATCCCTATTTACATCATGCATTGGGTGTTTTAGAATATCGCAATGGCAAAGTAACAGTCGCTAGAGAGTGTTTTACAAGAGCTATTCATGTCGATCCTAGACATACTATGACATGGTTGTCACTTGCATTACTTGAAGAATTTGAAGGGAATATAGATCTTGCTAGGAAATATTATGGAAATGGCACATTGATTGAAAGGAAAGCAAGTAATAGTAATACCATACAATTATGGCAAGCATGGGCAAGAATGGAAGAAAAGCAAAATAATATATTAAAAGCTATACAACTGTATAAAAAAGCTATACAAGTACATTCAAAAGATGCCATGTTATATTGTTCATACGGCAAACTACTAGAGAATATGGGAGAAATTGAAAAGGCAAGAAAACTGTTTACAGAAGGTTTATCAATCAAATCAGGTCGGCAACAAGCTTATTTATGGCAACGTATTGCATTATTAGAACAAAAACAAATGAATTATGATATCGCTAGAAAGTTATTCAATCTCGGTATATATTATACGAATAATAATAAATCAGTTAAAAAAGAACGTGCTGCTCTAATTCATGCTTGGGCTGCTATGGAATGGGAACAAGGTAAAATTGATGTGGCAAGAAAACTTTTTAATCATGCTGTTAAAATTCATGATGGGTGTGCTTGGTTATGGCTTTGGTTTGGTAGATTTGAATTTTCACAACATCATGTTTGTATCGCTAAATATTATATTCAACGATGTATCAATCTAGATCCCAGTGATGGTTCTCCTTGGAGAGTATGGGCTGAATTAGAAAGAGATGAAGGTCAGGAAGAAAAAGCTAAATTCATGTTTAAACGTGCTGCACAATTGGAGTCTAGTAGGGAATTATTTCAAATAGACCCGGAAAGTCCATTAAAACGGCAATGGCGAAAACTTTGACTGCCAAATACCCTCTTTTAGATCAAAACCTTTTTGAAACTGCGTAGTTCCCTCGGCATCAACTTTTGTAATTAAATATTAAAACAACTATTAAGGGAAATAGAAAACGATTGCACATAACTCTGTCGCATTTTTTTTTATTTAGTCCTGATCATCATCTTTGGTATCTTCGTGAGAGTAAGGGTTAAATTTCTTACCATCACCATGCAAAAGATAAAACTTATTTTGAAATTCAACCCAGTGAAGACGTAGGGCATGTAAGAATGCAGATAATGATTCCATAAACATGAGAACGCCCACGGTGGCACCGACCCACACGAAGAATCCAATCACCATCGCAATCGGATTTCCAGAAGCAATCGATCCGTATAATAACTTTTCCAAAAAGACATTGCTCAATTCCGCATGCGCAAGACTTAAAGCCCATAACCGTAAATAACTCGCTGTGTTACTTACGGCACCTAGTACGAATTCAATTGTATGTATCATTTGATGAACGAATATTTCACCGAAATCAAATGGTCCTGAATCGTGTTCACCACTGTCATCTTCGTCATGTCCATTCGCCTCTGTAACTGGTGCTATTTCTGTTGCTGCTGATGTAGATGATGGGTTGACATGTTCTTCATCTGATTCCAAACGTTGGTATCGTCGTTTGTTCGCATTTCGAGCTCTTAGAATTAATGGTTTAGGGAATAACATCCAAGGTACTGCTATAAGAGCCATGATTAAAAACAAAAATTGAATTTCACGCTGTCCACGGAACATGATCATATCATCTGGTATATTACCAGGGTTCATAAACATACCGATAAGAACAGATTTCAAATCTGGAGAATTACAAAAAGCATCTGCAGAGCATGAAGTAGAATTTGCATTAATTGACCACTTGAGTATGATAAGAAATACAAGATAACCAAATATTGCATTCATGAAAATCATTTGTGGTATAAATACATATAAAATTTCTAATCTTTGTTTAAAAAATTTCGCATTTCTGTATGATAATATAATTCCCATAACCATTTGTGATACACCAAGCACAATTGATAATTTCATTTTATATGAATTAAAAAATAATAATCCAGTTTTGCTTGATTTCCATGCAGGATCAAATCCTATTGGATATGGTGATAATGGTGGTAATACATCAGATGGATTATCACAATTATCAATTCCACATGCCATTTCACTATTATTTGTATATTTCCATCTTGATCCAAATATATCTAAAGGTATAGCAAAAAATTCATTATATATTAGACCTGTATATATTGAAAATATACCCATAAGCAATATGATATAGCGTCCATCAAAACAAGTTTGCATCATTTCACCAATATTTTTACCCATTGCTTTATATCTAACTTCATTCCGAATTATATATAATGCAAATAATGCCATTATGATTCCATGACCAATATCACCAAACATAACAGCAAATAAAAATGGAAATGTGATAATTGTGTAAGGCGCAGGATTTAATTCCTGGTATTTTGCAATACCATAACTTTCAACAATTCCTTGAAACACTTGTGTGAATTTATTAGTTTTATAATATGTGGGTGGTGAATTTTGTTCAATCCATTTTAAAGGCCTTTCTTCAAATATTGATGGATCCTGTACATTTTATTGACGTCTTCCAATTTATAAGGCATTACATACATCACCTTGAGCTGATTCAGAACACCATACATCAGCAACAAATAATCTTTGACTTGTATCATAATTTAATAAATTTAATATGTGAAATATACCCATATCACGCTTTACTTTTTCTCTCCATGATAATATTTGTTTACTTACATCTTTTAAGATTTCACTCTTTTGGTTGTTTGTTGTTTCTATAATTGTTTCTAAATCTGATATTCGTTGTTTACATCTTGAAAGTGTTGTCATTTGATTTGCATGATCTTCAGGAACTGTGTATCTATTTGCATTAAAAGCATCACAAATTTTAGCAACTTTCATTTTAATTGTTGCACCCGAAAAAAATACCATAAATACACTTTTCTCACTTTCTATATTACTTACAGGATCTATTAATTTATCACGTACATCTGCAAATCTCACTAAACAATTTCCATGTGTAGCGCGGAATAAAACTCTTTCAAATGTAGCAATCTTATCTCGATTAATAGTACCCGTATAAAATGACAATAATGATGAACTTGCCACAGATGCCACAGGTGATAAATCTATATCATTTTCTTCACGTTCAGCAATGATAACAGGGGTTTCTGATAATGCTGATATTTCACCTAAAACTTCTGCGAAAATACCTGAATTTTTATTACTACTATTATTAGAAATTGAGCGATCTGAAAATGAAGTTGTTACGGGAGCAGATTTAAAAAATTCCGCGGAACGTTCAAGCACACATCGTAATTCAACTGTTTCATTGTATTGAGTTAAGATAGCATCAGCATTGGCATTCATTTCTAAAAGAGAATGTTCTAAAGATTGTAAATGACCATCTAAATCATCAAGTCTAAAAGTAGGACCTATACCAATACCATTAAAAGCAGAAGGTTGTAAATCAATATCATTTGTATTGCTAATTTCATTAATAATATAACGAATAACACGTAACATACCATCACATCTACGTACATTATCACTGAAAGTACGTTGAAATGTTGATTGGTTTTCATTTAAATCTTTAAATTGACATAATCCTAATTCACCTAATTCATCAATCGTATCATGTGCTGCTGCACGATCAAAGTACAACCGGACTAATATCATATTTTCAGACCGAAATAAACTACCAATTGATGCGGTACGAGTACGGTTGAAATTTGTAAATGAATTTTTACGTGTTAATCGTCGTCCACCACCAGCACCATCTTTGGTATTGTTCGAATTATCAAGACTTGAAAGACGTAAACCTGAATTTGCTCGACGACCAAGAGATGCTAATGTTGTGTAAGGATCACGAACAGAAGGCATGGTGCCACCGGCGGAAGTGGCCGCCGGTAAACTTGTTCTTCGTCTCGTCGTGGTTTGTCTTTATTGTAAACGACCTGGCAGAACGGATATGCCAGAGAAAAAAATTGGTTTAGACGTTGATGAGTGAGTTGAGGGTGAAAAACATAAAGTGATTGTTTCCGTGTTGGTGAGGGTGATGTTAGGGAGCAGGAGTGATGAAGGATTAGCAAAGGAGCAAACGGGGCCGCCTGTATTGTATTATGGAGCAGTCTTATTTCAAAACCAACTATTTCTTTGTGCGTTGTGTTTGTTGTCGATTGACATTCTTTGATATTCTCTTCAATTCAATTCAATCTTTCTAAGCTGTAAGCTGTTGTAGAAAACACTGCAGTTCTCAAAACAAAACAAAAAATTGCTTTCCTAGCAATAAATTGGCTGACATCCTGGACATTTTCGTTATGTTTAATTTTTCAAAATCACATTTGTTTCTTTTTTCTTTTAATTTTTATTAAGAAAAAACAAATCAATATGTGATTTTTTTGAATCTTGGTTCATCGCTACGAGTAAAAATAAACAAATTTTGTTTACAAATGTGAGACTTTCTCTCATACACTCCCTACACGTATAACATACACTAACATGTTACACGTTGCAGAGTCATTTATTTTAACACCCAAATAAATATTTAAACGTCCGACGAGAGAGAACCAGTGAGTGTTGGATCTGATTCTCTCATCAAGCTAGTCACACCACAGGTTATGGGCCTATCAAGACACCACTGATCAATTCCCACATATAACAATACTACATACTATCACCCGAACATACCATCGAATAATATATACTATCACTATCACCTGACAATATATTGATACGAATTACCACATACCCAATCCATATCGGTACCTCGATTTAAACGAAAAATATCATCATCACATATTCTCAAATACTAAAACCATATACACAAACTTAAAATACATACAAATCACACAATATAATCCAATATATACATTCCATACCCAATATAAAGCATCCCCAACAAACCATACTATCCTCATACTACAAATATTATTACCACTTAAACCAAGCAAAAACTTTTATAATATTAATTATACACAGATATTCCCCCAATTACATAATGACAACCCTTCAATCATCCATGCTGCATCATTCATCTACCATCCATCCCTAAACTGGATCCGGATAATATAATTCTACGGATAATGGAAATTCAATGTGAACCTGATACCCTTAATATATCAGCCCATATTGAAGACATCCATTATACTCCAGATCCAGTTAATAATAGAGCATTTTATGCACTTACAAGCGTAATTATCTCCTCTTTAACCAAATAAGTAGCATCAACAGTGCTCACTCAAGGAAACCCACGTAACCATTGTTTACTCATTCAAAGAGTTCAGCAAAAACTCGAAAAACATAGCATAGAAAATCATGACACTTTAGAAACAAGAGCTACAAATATCATTATATATAACTATGAATCATTCACTGAATATCTCGCTGCGAATCTGAAAATAAAAGCATTACAATCCGTAGCGAGATATCTTAATATCGAAAACGAGGAAACAACTATTACGTTTATCATAAAAGGACTTCGACATGATCCTGTATTTGCATCTATAGTACCATTTTGGCTCATAAACATGCCAAAAACAATACAGGAAATACAAACTACTATAGAATCACTAGAACTAAGCGCAACATCACCATCTACAATTCAAACATTTACACTAAAACCATTATATCAGCGCAGATTTCAAAGAATCACATTGCCATCAAAAGTCACCATCTTAACCATCATATAAAAAATAACAACATAAAAATCACAAGAATCAGTTCAACCAACAACATATCTGATATGCTTAATAAACCACTTTCACCACAGAAACATCACTTCACCACGAGTATATCCCAAACTAACAATTCCATCGACAAATCAACCACAAAAATTCTCAAGCACGGAGGAGTGTGAGAATTTCTCTCCAAAATCAAACCATATTTTTTTCTTTGCTTGAGGATATCTACTGTTCCCAACACAGACACATTATTAGCATCAAGAATTATCATAATCGACAATAATTATATATGATAATCAACAACCATATTCTCATCTATATCTTATGTACATTTTACATACATCTTCACAATTTATACACTATGCTTTTATGTTTATACATATTTTTTTCTTATTTTCACATATTTTTTAACTTTTTCAGTGAGACTTTCACTCATACACTCCCTACACGTATAAAATATACTAACATGTTACAAGTTGCAGAGTCATTTACTTTAACACCCAAATAAACATTTAAGCGTCCGATGAGAGAGAATCAGTGAATGTTGAATCAGACTCTCTCATCAAGCTTGTCATACCACAACAAATTTTGTTTACTTTTACTTGTAGCGATGAACCAAGATTCAAACTTATATACTTCATAATTATTGAAGATGTATTTTTACTTGTGTTCGTCTCAAGGTTAACGAGAGGGGCACCATAAGGAAGAAAAAATAAAATAGAAACTTGTTTCTTTTACAATTTACCTTCCTTGTTTGGGATCTTGTTTTTCCTTTCATATATTCCACAAAATTCATTTAATGAACCTGGAGATCCACATCAAAGCCCCCACAATGTACCCCAAAGACATTAATCTATCCACATCCGTCTAATTTCCTGCAATATGCTCAAAAATTCGTCACACCCTAACCCTATCCATTCTCCTCCAAGTGAAGACTACTAGTGCTACAAATATATCCCGTTTACGACTCTTTCATCCTAACCAACTCGAGCTCCTGATACGCCTTCCCTATACAGACGAAATCATCGTGGCTGAAAATATTAGGGAACAGCACGATACCGCCCCACATCCAGGCAACCGTATAAAAATGGGAGCATTACTTTCAATGCTTTATATTGTAGCTCTCCGAATAAAACCCCCGAGGTTTTAGATAAGTCATCTAAACACTATTTGTCGTAACCTAAATGGATTGGAAAAGCAAACCCATCGCATCTAATCCACGCACCTAACCTCTAAGCTAATATATGCCATTGTAGCGCTGATGATTGAAAAACGGAAAGCAGATGCGGCACTTATAGACGCCCTCAATTCACAGACTTATTCAGAGAGATTGAACTTCTCAGTTTAACATGGAAACCATTGTCCTACCAGGTGACGTCCAAATTGCTTCCTACAAACCAGGCACAACTACTCTTATTATTTTTTAGCCCAAAAGCCACGTCCACGTCTGGAAGTACTAATTAATATCTTTCTATTTACTAGCAACTATTAAAAAAGTAACCCATCGCGCTCGCCTTTTTCCCGAACAATCTGCAAACCCCAAATGTCTAGTTTCCATTCCCTAACCTACTACCACTATCGCTATGCCTTCATCCACACCGCGACCTTCTTAAATATACAAGGAGACCAATTTAAATTCAACTCACCACGCATTGGAACCCAAACCCAATAATTCATAATTAACGAAACCTAAAAGGTAATTAAATCACGCTAGAAGGACGTTGGAAATAACCTTTTATTATTAGTAATCAAATCACGCTAGAAGGACGTTGAAAATAACCTAAATCCGTTCACTACTATGTTAAAAATGGCCAAGACTGGATAAAATCACGCCTAATCTACACACAAAACCAAATATAAATCAAAAATGCGAATTTCTCTTCTCAAAAATTGTTGAATACACCAACAAGCAATATACTCACCCCTTTAAAAAAGTATCCTCATTGTTAAGTTTTACCTGTCTCCTCTACCATTTTGACTCGTTTTGTAAGGAGTCACAATCAACCCACCTAATTTTATATATAATCCCTACCATACACATCAACACTCTCACCCAAAAATTTCTACATGTTTCATTTTTCATTTTTCATCCCTCTTCCTCAAAAATTCAAATCTAGGTGAATCTCCTCCTACAACCCAACAACACCACCAGTGTAGTACTCCACCAAGCGCAGATTGGGGGGTACCGGATGGTAAGAGGGTTACCAGAACGGAAAGGATGCTCAACGCTTCGGAGGACTGCAACAACGTCACAGAGGCGAGGGCGGGAGTTCAGAAGGTCCCGTGCTTCAACAGAACCAGTGGCTCCTTTGGGTGGGCACATACGTGGGGGAGCATTGAAGTACTGTCTTCGTCCCGACCGGTTGTGGGTGCTTCTGGTGGTTCATTTGCGGGGGTTCGTAGGGGTTGAGACGAAGGTTGGGGGTCGAGTTCTCACCAGGGAAAAGACGTCCGTCCTGTTGGTGCCCAGTTGGTGCCGACGAGACGGTATTTACTGACTAAAAACTGATGGTGCTTACATACCCGTAGACCAAAGCCTACAGATGTGTAAGTACGACAAGTGGTGGAAGAGAGAAAAAAGGAGAAACAAGTGTCAAAAATAGGGAAAAAAGAGGGAAAAATGATAGGTGGGAAAGGAGGAGAGACGGAGTTAAAAGGACGCGATTTGTGTGGGTAGCCCTCAGGATCCGCTCCTGGAGAGGTACTACAATCGGGACATATTTATACAAAATACCTTCGATCTGATGTTTAAGCCTCCGTTCAAGTTTTCTTTTCTGCAACACCCCACAATTTCTCACTGCATCGAAAACAACTTTCAACGCCCCTCTAATAATCATACCAATTTCGTTTAAGAAATAGATCCCGCGGATATTTTAGCTTATAAAAGCGCCACCATTTTCACATTTCAACTACATACTCGCTACTACAACGTACAACATTACCCAACATCACTCTCCTCCCACTGGGGGGAGAGTGATGTTGGGTAATATGTATCACGGTTATGGTGGATGGCATCCACAATAAAGGTGACACATACTGATGCCCCTTCTCAGCGCTGGACTTTTGGACTTAAAACAAAAACCCCATCATCCGTTTCTGCGAACTAAGTCAACCACCCAATTCCACAAAATATTCCCTCTCCCGCCCCTGAACCACTACAGAATTACAGACTCTCCTGCCTTTTGCGAAAAAGTTCCAAACTATTGTATCCAACCTAGGCAGCACGTCCTTACCATTACCAAATCAAAACTCCCCACACCTTCCCGTGATTCCTCCAGCTTCCACTCATATTAAACCTCCTTCCGCTCATGACTGATCCTTTTCCATCGCTTCCTGTTACTAACAGGAAGAGATGGAAAAGGGTCAGTATCTCCTCCAAAATCTTCCAAATACACACCCATGCCTCTCCACCTCTTATCACTAACCCATATCTTATGCTCATGCCCACCATGTCCACGGACTCACCCCATTCTCTCATACCCTTCTATCCCTTCACCTTGGTACCACTCAGTCTCCCTCAAATACCATAGACATTCTTAATTTCCCATACGATACCCTACAAATCATCATCAGCAGATTTCCCACCCAGGTGCGGGAGATCCTGCTTAATTATTCCATCATCAACAAAACCGCTCCACACCTACTGCTACAACTTGCAGATGATTCCATGCCCATGCTTCCATGATCAATACACTCATAAGTGGTATCAAATGCGACATTTCCAAATAACATGCAAACAACCTCCCTCCACTTCCTCCCAACCCACAACTTCACCTCCAATTCGAAATGAACTCATCAAAATCGGATGACGATGAAGACAACAACTGTATAAACCAACAAAAAAAGCGAGACTCGATGATTGTGGCCTCCGCAAGAAATATATTAATACCGGCCTTCAGATATACCCGGGAAAAGACCAGGTGGTGAGCGGCCTCCAAGTGGAGGAGTCTCTAGCCACTGAAATGATGAATCAGGTTTTGAGCTCCCGCGAAAATTCGAAACAGCAAATTCGCACCTTCTTCCGGAACATCAGATCAATAGAAGCAAAGACCTCTTATAAAAAAGTGGAGGCTTACTCAATCGCTCGCGGCCTTCACCTCATAATAATCACATAAAGCACACATTTAGATGCAGTACAACAACCCGGTATGGAAGTCTTTCTATGCCAAATTTTCGTGCGAATCGAAACTGAGATGCTAACAAAACAATTTCTGGACCGCATGACTGATTTCTAAGCATGGGAATACTTCCAAGAATCCCTTCCGAAGACAACTGACAAAATACTACGTTTCGAGTGCATGACGGATGAAAACGTCGCGCGAATCTACAAAAAAATTAACATACAGACCGTCTTAGAAACAAAACCACCACGAAAAAGAAAGCAGACCCCCCGACATACTAACAAATTCTAACCATTTTCTGTTCAATTGCCCATTAACAGCCCAATGGATAAATACCTTTTTATACTCATTTCAAAAGCGTGACGTGAAGTTCACGCAACCATTTGTTCCATCAATTTATCAAACTTGGTAGCGGTAGGTGGATTTGTAATAATATAAACCAGTTGATTTTCAGTTTTAATCTACTTAAGACTGATCTCTCCTTCATTAAACTTCTCTCTTAAGTAGTGATACTGGGTTAAGATTGAAGAAATTTTCCTTCCCCTGCCAATGCCAGAAATGCAGCGTTATCCTCATACATAATTATAGGTTCCTCTTGATTCATTCCCAAGTTTATTAACAACAGTTGTAGCCATACTACCATTCTTACGCCAGTGTCGGCTGCAAAAGATTTAGCCTATGCTGCACTATGTGTTACTGAAGTCTTGATTCTGCAACTCCAGTCTATAAAAAGATTCTCTCAGAATTCAATTAACGAAGTAGTTGATATGTTAGTTTTAACAAAATTCGACCCACGTACAAGATCTAAACAGTGATTTTATTTTGGAAAAGAAACATTTCCCAAAGTGATATCTGGCTATCGAAAAATATATATTTTTTAATTTA
>JAULBU010024110.1:0-15558 GCA_032358235.1 Odonthalia washingtoniensis
AACAAGTTAGAAAAGGAGGAGACCGAGGGGTGGCCGGAGCTGCGATGGATCTTCCTCCAAACTCCTTCAGTATACAATGCATATGGAGTGTCATTGGAGGACTACCGGTAGATGAGAAAGTAGTTCTCTAGTGTGAATGGTTGTATACGTTCCCTATGTGCAGATACTTGCTTTATAGTCTCAGGTCTAATTCATTATCAATCATGTACTGGTTTGAAAGTAAGATGGTAATATTACGATCGAGTATTTCGAAGTCGAAGACAATGAAGAGACCCAATTTGTTGAATGGTATTTTAATGGTGGCCATTCCCATCACCTTTTCGAGTCCACCTATACCTCTTAATTTTGTTCTCGTCGGCGGCCTTATTCTAACCTTCCTACCGAATTCGTGTTGGTAGGCCTCATATTGGGATTTGATGATGACGGAGCGTCTATTGGCGGCTGTGTCCAGTCGTATCCCATCAAACTCAATGGCATCCTTTTCTCTTATCAGGTCTCGCATTACCATAATGCATGG
Organism: Odonthalia washingtoniensis; assembly: GCA_032358235.1. Classification (NCBI taxonomy): domain Eukaryota; phylum Rhodophyta; class Florideophyceae; order Ceramiales; family Rhodomelaceae; genus Odonthalia; species Odonthalia washingtoniensis. The sequence goes on from JAULBU010024110.1 coordinate 518, forward strand.
TTCATGTCGCCATCATGGGATCTCCGTAGATGAATGCAGTGTTGGCTAATATCTCCTCGATTTAAGTTGCATCTTTTTCTGTATTGTTAAGGCACTCGGCGGGTCGTCCTCATCGTCATCTGCCCATTGAACATGATCATCATCGGATGATTCTTCTGGTTCGGCCGACGCCATGTTGATGACAACTGATAGATCCTCGATGGACATTAGTGCTTGAGGGTGTCTCGATTTGCGCTTATCGATAGCTATGTTGATTTCTTCTATGTTGTGGCTATTCCTGGCGCGGCGTTACTTCCTGCATATGAAGCACCATTTCACTCCTCTCCACCCATCAGGTTTGATGCACCTTGATTTTTTATTATGACTCTATGCTTGGATTTTGGTGTGGCGGTTTTTAGTACGAGTACATGGTTGTTTTACATGTGATTTTGCATCACTGCCGAATGACTCTAAAGAATATATATCGACGTCATCTTCGTCTTCCTCATCATCTATTAGCAGGCAAAGCTCGTTCCTCCCAAACGTGTTTTTCTGACAATTGGCTTTCTTTACATTGGATCGCGTGTTAGCTGGTCCGAGGTATCCAGTCTCTCATAGTGAGCTGGATTGACGGGGTATTCACGGCTGTGAGCAGACGGTCTTTGAGAAAATGGTCTTCGTGGTACATATTATCTGGTTGTTTTTGCAGTGAAATGGACTTGGCAACGAACTTTCAAAAGACTTCGACTTCTGGTTCTTCTGGTTCTTATGGTTCTTCTGACATTGACTTCTTTAGTGACATTGATTTCGACAAGGACAGGATTCTTTCTTCCTTGTCATCACTATTGTACAGTTCCCGCAGCATCTTCATAGCTTCCCCGTAGTCGTTACACTTCGCCATGTTGTGTTCGTAAAAACTTAGGGCATCCCCAGATAGCATCACAGGAATGGATTTGAGTTTCTCATTTGGTGCAAGTTCATATATCACAGACAATGGGTCGAACATGTTGATGATAATATCCAGATCATCCTCCCATGCTCCGAAAAATGCCGTCTTAACCTGGAATGCTTTCATCATCCCGCCTATTCCAAGACCTCTCTGTTCATCATGGTATGATTTCTTTGGATCTATGAACTGGTCTTCAATCAGCCTTGGCTTCTGATCTGGCTTGTCTCCACTCCTCTCCACGTACTCTTCGCTTGAGCTTCCGTCACCATATGATGAGACCCCATCGGGATTGGGTTCGTCCTTTAGTGTGAATGCTGTGAATGTTCTTAGTGTTTCCAAAAATCTTTTCAGATCCTCTGGATCTGGAGTGAGAGTCTTTTTGTTGGTCTCCATTATGTTTTCTCTTCGGTCTGGGTGGGTTCAAGGGTAAGGTTCAAACGTCGGGTGTTGCATTTCCTCTTCTTCCTTTAAGGGCAGCGTGGGTTCATCATTCAGCGCCACCTGATCTTTCTGGTCTGTGAATAGATTGTTCAATTCGATGCTTACTAAGTTGTACAAGTACAGCAAGTCTATCAGATATTGAGCCCAGGTTTGTTTTCTGGGCAGGAAAACGTTTACAAATCTCTTGTTGAGGAAGTGGGTCGAATCCAGTTGTATTTATCTGTCCCATGCGGTCATTGAGTGCGGCCTGAATGACCTGATGAACTCTAACCACAGTATTCCCCCTTTCAGGTAGTTCGTGTCGGTCTTCGTGGATCTCTTCAACATCTCCTCTCCGTTCCTTCTAAGTTCTGCCGTATGTCTCCTCTTTTCTTCTTCTGAGGCCGACTCTTCAATCGGGCCAAGATCATCTGCTGTATTGGGATAGTCTTTCTTAATTTCTTCCTCTATATTCGGTGTAAGGGTTGGTGATAAGATGGAACTGTTTGGCTGAGAACCTGATGTGGCTACTAGCGATGATTGTGGTTCGAACCTTACAAATCTTGTGGTATTTGTGATCATATTACTGCTGTCATTTCTCGATTGTTGTGCCATTACTAATATCCTCAGAAGTTGGTGTTATCCCTGCTATTCTATTGGAGGTTCTTACCTGGTCTCCAATTGATTGTCCTCTACTTTGCTGTGTGTTCTTTGGTTTCGGCGGAGCCATTCTTATTTGCTAGCTAAATATGTTAAACTGTATAATTGCCCTACCAAGGTTCTTATTCAATGCGGGTAACTACTCGCTATAGCAATATGATCGCAACTTCGAGATGGTAATTTTAATAACACTAATATAGTGATAACTATATATATATATGCTGATGTTAATAAAGATGGTAATATTCATTGATAATAATATAAAAAGACAATGATATAATGATATCGTTGATGAAGTTAATGATAATAATTACATTAATAAATTTAATGATATAATGGTATCGTTAATAAAGGTAATGATAATAATGATAACGTTCATAATATATAATAATATGAAGGTATGCGGTAATGGTATTAACAATGTTATAATGCCCAATTGAAATGATTTATGTAGGTGGTTCACCGTGATAACAATAGGGATGAGCCAGTTATTAGTGGGGTAGTACACGTGTTCAGTGGATGTGCAATTATCGCGTGAAGCGATCAACTCAAAGGAATTCTTTTGAACCTGTGGGGGGTGAATATATTTCTGCCATCGCTAGATGGCTTTACGAACTCGGAGTCATGATACTAAATGAATATATTTACTACCGTTCTACGAACTCTGGTTTTGCAGTTGGAGACGATCGTCCGCACGGTTGTTAGGCGTTTAACATATTGTCTTCACTCTCAATGGTTGACGATTAGGTCAATTGAGGCGCTTTAGTCTGAGTCTCCTCTTTTTGAAGCTTCGTAGCGTTCGTACAAATTGCAGGTTTCTGGGTTTTCTATTAAATGTCTCCCTCTTTGTTTATTAATGTTCGCCTTCTCGTCGGTATGTTTTTTATACTGAAGTCGGAATCGACTCTGGGCTGTGAAATTATTACACGTGTGTATTAGAATTCCACTGTTGACAATACTCTAATTTGTTGCAGTAGATTCTAATAAACCTAAAACACGTGTATCGTTGACTGTATTACTCTGTAATTGAATAAAAATTCATCGTTGTTACCGTCATTGGATAATGTACAGTAATTTCGTGATGTGAAATTTCTTTTCATAATTCTCCTATAATGTGACCCTTATCATAATCGTCACCATCGTTTTAGTGTTAGCGTCATGACCGTTTTCGTCGTTTTAATAGCATCCTCCTTACCGTCTACGATGATTCTAACATCGACGTTTACCGTCATCTTCGCTTTATCATAACGTCGTTATAATTCCATCATACATTCTTTGTACCTAGTACCGTGCCTTCCTCTGGTGCCGTCGTTCTTCGATGTAGACTGTTCATCCCTTTCATCCTCACTCATCCTCATTCATCTTTGTCTTTTCTTCCTCCCTTCATCCTTCCGTCTCATTTCATTATCCGTTCTTCTTCTCTTCGTCTCATCCTTTCTTTATCATTCACCTTCGTCATCTTCCTCTTTTTATCAACCGTCAACTGTATGTTGTCGCTATCCTCCTGAAGCGTCACACGAACGCTATGGAATCGATTCTATAGTCTAATCGACATTCCAGCTACTTATATTCTAGTGACGTCAGGGCCCATCCTTTTCGTTGTATGTTGAATTCGTTCGTGGTCATGAGTGTGAAAAGGGGTGACGTCGTCTCTATTACAGGCTTGGTTACGGAATCTTCTGGGTTACCGTCTCCGGGGATCCAGGTCAGGCGATTGAGCTCGCCTATATCATAGCTATTCCTGAGAGAGAATACATCTATTTGAAGTCGCTTATCAGTAGTTTACCCATCTTTTTCAATAACGTTCAACACGGTCTCTTTATCTATCAATTCCTCGATGCGCACGTCACGTCCCAGTATCTCCTCAACCAGGTCTTTTACCAAATATCCATAATCCAATCCGAGAACAAGTGCCTGGATTTCAGTAGCCATCACAGATCTGGCGGTTCGCTGGAATTTGTTGCTCCCATAATGCAGTATGTTTCAGTTATGATTTCCATCAACCATAAATATTATGAACCCCATTTGGCTTGTAAGGCCGGTCGTGTTGGCAAAAGTGTGTTGGTCACCAGCACGATCCTGATGGTCTCCATATCCAACTTTACGAAATTCAGGCCTTGGATCCGTGTCGTCTTTAAGAAGGTGGTCACCTTTTTCAAGCGACTTTATCTCATCCGTTGTTGTCTCCCTTCTTCCTGTTGCGATAAATTGTACCGTCGCACATAGGTGCGGCCTGACATTCACCCCGATATATTGAGCCAATGCTCGTTGGCTCGCAAAGTTTTCCTGCGTTTTAACTATTTTCAATTTGTCAATCTATTCAGTCTGTGTTATCCGAATGGTCGACCTTGTGGTAGTGGTTATGGTCAAGCCTTTGAAAGTGATAGCGTCTCTGTTAATGGGCGTTCTCTATTTGCATCGAAACTTCTTATATGCCTATTCTTCTTCGTCGAGGAACAAGTTCGTCCCGATGCGCAAAGAATCGCCCACTTCCTGTAAGAAGATAAGTGCTTCCGGTCCTTTGGTTTGTCAATGGCATCTTCTTATTAGAACACAAGGATCTGTCCTCTCCCGGCTCATGTTCCGGGACTCCAGATGGTGTGTCAGAAATTTAAGGTACCAGTCAGGTCCCGATTCCTGTATTCCATAAATAGGCTTCACTACCTTCAGTACATACCCAGCGCGCAGCTGGAGTTCCGGCAGTGGGCTAATGTAAACGTCTTTTTCCATGCGAGAGTGGGATTGAACGTTCCCTTGAGTTATATCTCTCGTATAGGTGCCGAGGGATGGTATGGAGGTGTCTATGGATAGTACCACTCTTTGCGAGAATCTCTGTACCGTTGGCGCCTTGGTAGATATCATGTTTGCTTTTTCTTCCGCATAATTCTACGCGATCATGCCACTTTTCTCCGTCAGATTTCTTCCAACCATCTTCAGTTCATCAACATACCTCGACCCAAATATTCGGGTCGACTTGTCAATCTTCTATTCGTGGACTTTTATATATGTTCCGTCTTATATCAGCCCTTGCAGATCACTATTTCGGGATGTCTCCAAGGCTCTCTCTTCAGGGGATCCCTTTCGGACTCTCATATTCCTCGACTCGCTGCCGAGGTCCACTTTATCGTCGGTCAGTCTGCCTGTCCTTCCTTCTGTATCCGTGCCCAACCACGCTTCGGTATTTTGGCAACATCCTGATGATCCATCTAATTCTGGTTTTCTACAGGGCTTGACGCAAGTACTTCTAAATATCTTACGGCCCCTGGGAATTTGTACAGGCACCGTCTCTCCATCAATTGCGACATACTTAAATGGCAATCCCATATTTTGGTTACCGTTCGGTACACCAGAACTGGAGAGCCAGAGGGGAGGTTGCGCAGTGTTGGGAGACTTCCTTGGATTTGGGGCTTCCATGATGGCGCAGTGAGAGTGTGATTCATCATTTGGATTGTTCTCCTGGACGGTCCTCTTGGCTTCTTGGATGGCATGTTGGCGCCGGAGTTGGGTTGAGGATGGTGTAGTTCTAGCTGGTCAGGGTAGAGCGCTAAATACTAACAACATGGGACAAAGGCCTTCGGGTCGCATGGTAGAGTTATTCGCGTATACCGCCATCTTCAGGGATTCAGGGTCCGTTACTTCATCATAGTCGATGGACTGTCGCAATTTGCTGCACGCTCTTCTGAGTGGGACGTGGTACCTCTCTACGATTCCTATCGTTCCTGGAGGTTCGATAGGAGCTTTCTCTAACATAAAGCCTTCGGCTTCTACTCTTGGTTTCATTTATTTCAAAATGCACATGCTCCCTTGGTCGACGACGAGAAAGTTGGACGGCCCCATGTACGATAGAATCCAAAGCTTCGAAATATACTTCCATATTTCGCCTGGTGATTGGGATTTGAGAGATGTGGCTGTCGTGAAGTGGATTGACTAGTCCACTAAATGGATGACTGGGCGGCTGTCAATGAACATGGTGTCCACGATAACACGGTGGATAAATCAAAATTCCTGTGTACCTACGGTTAACCGAAATCGACGTGGGTGTTGCTGTTCTGTCTGTAAGTGTTACAATTTTCTGCAATCTTCTCGATCTCCGTCCTGCTATCATTTGACAATTTTTCCTTACTTGCCTTTTGAAGGTGGTTTTTGGTTGCCTTCACGGACGGGTGGCAGAAGTTCCTTTAGATTTTCCGGGAGTTTTCTTTGGTGTATATTACATACGGGTTGCGCTTTCGTTCTAACTGTGTACGAAAGGGTAATTCTCCATTCTCACGGGTTGGCGGTGCCGTCCGATGTACAGGTATTTACACTGCAGGCTCAAATCAAGGCCGTTCTCGATCATGTCACGGTTTGACAGTAATGTTGGTGAAAGTATTATGAAAATGATAACTGTGTTTATTTATTTTCTCAATAATCCGTTGTTGACCTATTTATAGACTTTTGGCAACTATCTACGTCTCACCATAGAGTTCACTAGTGTGGATTCAATCAACATGCATTCAGTGCAGTAAAATCAATCAATTCAGTTGTGTTGATTCAATCAACACGGATCCAGTACAGTAAAGTCAATCAAAGCTTCGACACATCAAATACCTTTATACTGTAAGCACACTGTAAGCACCTTACATTTTTCGCGGCTTCGGCGGTGATCGGCTGATAGCCATGAATCTCCGTACACTTGTACAACATCAACGTTGGCGCAAACTTCACAACTAACAGTTGGGACATCCTCTTTTACAACAGAGAATTCGACGTCAATTTTCAGACCGAGATTAGGGAAAGATATCTGGATGTTGGCCTCCCCCATGACCTTCCCGTTTCCTCCGAGTTCCTTCAGATTTTTTCTTGTCGCGGGCCTCATCGGGATCTTCCTCTTGAATTCCCTTTGGTATGCCAGGTACTGGGATTTTTATATCAATGACCATCTATTGCATCCTGTGTCCAAATTTACTCCGTCAAATCCCGAGTTTTCTTCTTTTCCCATGTGGTCTCTCATCTTCTTCAACGTACTCTTCATGTCGCCGTCGTAAGTTCTTCCATGGATGAATGAGTTGTTCGCTAAGGATTGTTCGAGTTTTGCAGCATCCTCAACGACCATCACGAACATCCCCGAATCCTCTTCGTTATCATCCTTCATCCACCTCACCGACCCGCTACTTTTTTCGTCGGATTCCGTCGATGCCATAACGACAACGGCTGCCGGATCTTCCACATTCAGAAGAGCTTGGGGATGGTTTGATTTTAACCTTTCCACTGCTCTGCTAACTTCTTCGCGGCTATGTCGGCTGTTAGACAGGTGGTCCTTGTCGCAGACGAAACATCCATTTACTGCTCTCATCCCTAGTGAGTTCAGGCGTCTCTGTCCGTTTCTGGTTTTGGTTCTTCCTATATTTTCCCTTGGGTTTTGTGTCCAGGAAAACTTAGCCCGCTTTGTATCATCTCTAAAAGATTTCCCGAGTGAGTTATTCACTTCGGGGTCATCGTCATCAACTACACAGGCTGTATTGCTGCCAGCAGATCGCGGTTTGTCTGAAAGTTGATTCGCCATCTGGTTCACTGTATGTTGGATGATTCTCGGCATGCGATCGCGGAGAGTGAGCTGGATGTAACGGATGTTGACTGCGGTAATCAGTCTGTCGCGTAATAACTGGTCGCTATGGTATGTCACGTACAATTGAATCTGGAGTGCCATCAAATTTTCCACAAACTTTTGTAAGTATGGTGGTTTCCGATTCCGATGGGCTTTCCAACATTGCCTCCGATAATATCATGGACTGCCATTTCGCCAGGATTCGCGCTCTTTGGTCATCTTTTGTGTACCATTTAGGCAGCATGGGAATTTCATCATCATAGTCTTTGCAGAACTTAATATGGTTTGTGTAATAATTGAGCGCGTCCACGGGGAGCATCACTGGGATGGATTTCAGTCTCTCATCCACCGTTATCTCGCATATCTATGACAGGGTTTCAAAGATGTTCACGCAGTTGTCGAGGTCTTCATCCCAGCTCCCACCAAATTTCAGTATTCCGTTAAACGCACGCACCAGCCAGTTAATCAACATCCTCTTCTTATAATCCTTGACTCTTCTGTCATCGTCATCTACTTGCCCGTTTGGGTTTTCGTCCTCTCTCAGCTCTATCTTTCAGTATTTCAGATTCCTTTCGTCTCTCCATTTATCCGGCTCACCGTCACTTTCATCATCATCATGGGGGCCATCTTCTGTAATGGCCATCACCTTTTCTTCCTCCTTCTTGGCTGGTGGATCTTGTTCTCCGGCCTGCGGTATCGTTGGCACACTAATACCTTTCAACCTATCTGGGTGTGTGTAATTTCCTTTCAATCGGATGCTGGTGTCTGGCTTTTCTGATTGATGCAGGGTTTTTGTTTCTGGGTTGGGTAATTTGGCCTGATTTCCTATATGTACCTTTCGGTATAGTAGGTCGATCAGTTCCTGTGCCATGTTCACATTCCTGTCCCTAACTACGTGTACATCGTGAGCAGTTTCGTCCATTTTTAAAGATGGTTCCTACTATAGATCTTTATTGTGTGTGCCCGAAAGGATATGATAAACTCTATCCAGAGCTCCCCTCCTTCGAGTTCTATTTCTGTAAAAGTGTTGAGAGGTCTTTTTCCAACTTTGTGCAATTGTTTCACATATTCGTCCCTTTCGGCGTCAGTGGCAGAGGCTTGAAGGGAGTCAGCGTCATCTAAATTGTTTCAGTATGTGCTTTGGTCCCTTGCCTCCCACACCACAGTTAGGGAACCGGTTGAGCCTCCAGGGACGAGTTCAGTGGCCAATGGAAATGGTGTGGAATGTGTCTTGAGGCCAATGCGCTCGAGGTTTTCAAGTATGCCGTTGTTCTCCGGAGAAGTGGTTGTGGTTGGCTTGATGGGGTGAAAGTTTAGGGAGCATCGAGTGTGGGTTTCCCGCAATCCTATCTGATGATCTACTCCGATTATTTGTTGGTCCATGGTTCCCGGTCTGTCCTCTTCCTCTTGAACTTTCTCTTGGCTGCGATTGTTAAGTCATCCTCTTACCGGCTCGTAGAATTAGTTTCAAATGTGGGAAAAAAGGCAGCCTAGAGAATAATTCTGCGTTTATTATTAATAGAAATTAAGAAAGTAAATGTATGTAGGTGTGAGTATTCTTCCTCTACTTCAGATGTTTCTTGTGTCCACCGTTCAAATGAAGGGCAGTATGATGGGTAGCCCTTTCTCGATTAGGAACTTTTACAGGTTATCAACCAGAAGGTCACGTTGGTTCCCTTCTCTCAGCTTGGTTCGTAGCTGGAATGATCCAGAACACAGCGCACGATTGGGAATCACCTGTCACCTGATGCAGTGGTTAATCTGCTCAATGCATGTATGGTGGATCGAGTTTCCCCTTTCCTTTTGTTAGGTAAATCTGAACTGATTCCAGGTGGTTACGTGGTTCTGTTCGTTAAATGTCTATCGCCTTTTGTTTCCCTATTTTCACATGAGTCCTGTTTATACCGATTTTTCCTCGTCACACTATCTTGCCGCCGTTTCCCGTTTCCGATCCTCACCCTTTTAGATGCTTCATCGTTTCCCATTTTAGATTCGCGGTAGTATCTCCTCTTTCAAGCAAGCCGCAATTTCTTTCGGTGCCAAACATCATCATTACCTTCATCGCCGTTTTAGCGTTAACACCATGACAGTCATCGTCCTTTTAATAGCATCCTCCTTACCGTCGACTATGATGCTAATATCAATAATTACCGTCATCGTCGCTTTATCATAACGTCCTTATAATTTCGTCATCCATTATTTGTACCAAGTGCCGTACCTTCCTCTATTGCCGTTGTTCTTCGATGTGGACTATTCATCCCTTTCACCGTCATTCACCGTCATTCATCGTCATTCATTGTTATCTTTTCTTCCTTCCTTCATTCTTCCGTCTCGTTTCATCATCCGCTCTTCTTCTCATCGTCTCATCCTTGCTTTCTCATTCACCTTCTTGGTTTCCTCTTTTTACCAACTTTCAACCGTATGTTGTCGCTATCCTCCTGAAGCGTCACACGAACGCTATCCAATCGATTCTAAAGTCGAATCTATATTATCGCGGAACGAAGCAGATAATTAATGAATCCGAACAGGACTTCGCGTCCAGGTTGAGCGACGCATCATATCGCTGTGGTAATGGCCATTACGGGTTGTAAAATATGTCGGTCTTCATGGACGGACTTGCACCAACAACTCGAAGTATTGTTGCTAGATTCCGGTAAAATGAGCCACGTCGGTATTTATCCTTCGACCACGTTTTTCAGTATGCCTAATACCAAGGCGATTAATATACTATAGGAATCTCCTTGGACCCATGAACTGTTCTCTAGTATAGTACAAATCGTGGGAACGGGAACTTTAACATTACCTTCCCGGGGATCGAAAAGGTTACGCGAAGTACACATCACGGAAGAACTGGCTGATCATCACTTGTCCGAGACAAAGTATAACAGGGTAATCCCAGACGACTCGGTGGGCACCAACAACATACCATTCACACTAATGGAAGCAAAACAAATCCAGGAAACCAACCAGTACGAAAATACAGTCAGACCAGGATACATCAACTTTGGTGGACGCTCTTCGACCCCCAACTGTCGAAACGGGCCGGTGATTGAAGGATAGTCTAAACGCGGGAATTAATCGATGTCAGGATGTGGGATTAGTGTGAATTTTCTGGTGGCGGAATTGTATATGGTTTCTCTGCAGTAACGCGGGCTGTACCATGTATCCTTTCACGAGTCAGTAACTTTGCGGATATACTAGGGTCGAAGGCGACCCAGTTCGTGTCCCCTTTTTAGCTAGAGTGGTAGCTGAATGTCTATACCACGTGGGATCTCTTTTACTCCAGGCGATGATTGTTAGTTGTCCGTGGGCGTGCTTGGGATCTGGTTCCTTTCACCGTAATTATTTCCACGTTAGAGTTCAAAGTGTGGATTCGGAGTAATTTCGTTGTCTTTATCAATGTCTATCTCTTTTCTTGTTGTTCCGCTCGATCCAGATGTGGTATTTTATACAAACCCCGAGATTGATCTGATTGGCCATGACACGTGTGTCATAATTCCACTGTTAGTAAAAATTATCTGATTGGTAATGACACTTGTATCAGAATTCCACCATTAGTAAATTCTAAGCAGTGGGATTCTAATTTGATTCTAAACGCTAACAAGCTGGGCAATCGGCAAATAGTCTGGCGGATAATTCAGTCACGATAAATGCATTTGGAAGTTGCATAACTACAACGCAATCACACCAACTCGCCTCTCTCAGATCAGTCTATTTGATACCAGTCGTGTGAGGTGGACCGCCAACAAACGAAACGACCAGATACAACAACCATTGATATGTCACAAATGTTATGAATTCAACCACATTTCTCAGAAGAGTCAAATACAATTTTCTGAAATGGAGCAAGTCATCACCACCTATGAAAAGTTGTAAACGGCACAGAAGTCTCGTGTGCTTGTTGCAGCATATCGCATGGAAAAACTGGCATTGACCACACACCAGCGGAATGACAACTCCCAGATAGGGAACGACGCTACCAAAACTAATGAAAAGACCAGTGGAAACTGACCCGCGGACTTACCGAAGCACATTATTTTGTAGTGAAGAAAATCCTGAGTCTCCCAAAAACTCCTTCACAAAGCATTCTTGTCCCTCATGTCATCCCCGTCGCCTTAAAAGAACCCTTACCAACGAACATTTTCGGCTGTGCCCAACGCCCATGGCAGAAACTAACCCGTACAAGTACGCAAGACGCGGGCGCGGTCTTCGTACAATCCACCGCAACTATCGCGTCTACGCCAACCTTGGCATAAACTTACGTTCAGTGAAACGATTTGCTGCAGTCCTGGACACCGATGCCGGTTCCAGTTTCAGCAGGAGCTCTGATCTGCCGAATTGATGGTAAAACTCATCAAACTCCTCAAAGTGTTAACCAACATACGCGACTCTAACAACAGACGCCTCAATATGGCAGGAACGATAACGCCAGACCCGCAACTCGGATCCCAATCGGAGATGTTGACCTTCTACTTGGCAGACCGACTAGCAACGTCGATCATCCTCGGTCATGGTTTTTGCGACAAACACGTCGAAGAAATCCACCCTAGTAAGCGGTTAGTGGAACTTGACTATGGTACCACAGTTCAGATCCTTCTGAAACGGAACAAGTGACTCTTTAAAACTCCGCCGTTATCAGAGGAAGAAGAATACATACCCCCATAGGGGAATACTTCACCAAAGATCTATGTGGCAGAAAAAACGGTGATACAACTGGGAAAACAAACCTGGATACCAGTCACGACAGCCCGCCAAGGATTAATCCTCTTTGAACCAGTATCACGCCTCTGTGACAACCACTTATGTCTTATAGGTGCAGTAATGCCGACGTAACCAACGGAAAACCTTTCCAAGTATTATTTGCTAACTTTGGAGAACAACCAAATATTCTTCTTCTAAACAAACACATTTCTAACGCAAGTCCGCACCCCGCCTCGCTCGTCGAGTTGAATATTTCTCACGAACAAATGCTCGGTCTAGTCCCCAAGTCCTAATCATCGAATCTAACACCTTCCCTGTTTCGGAAGCGAGAGCAATCTGCCAAAGACCCGGCGTTAATTAACAAACATATCACAGACTTACATTAGTCGAACATGGACAAAGTCGAAACATCGACTAAAGCGGCAGACGTACTACTAGGAGTGCCTGAGTAACAGAATGACAAGCTCAGGTCTATATTTTCAAAGCACGAACCCATTTGGCTTGGTAAGTTGGGCAGCATCAATGTCACCGAACACGCCATCGCCCCATACCCGGCACAAGGCCATTCAATTCATGACCATATTTAGCCGGACCAAAGACCAGGAAACTAGATCAATTCAGGTTACCAAACCGCTTAAAGCTGGAGTGATTTAACCTGCTCCTTTCGAATGGTCAGTGTCTGTCCTCTTTGCGCCCAAGAAGGACGGTAAAATAACTCCGGTTTTGTATGACCTACCGGAAGTCTTATCAATCCTACTTGGAGTACAGCTACCCATTTCCTCGTATGGAAGAGTGTATTGACTCACTTGGAGACGTCAATACCAACCTTGGATGCATATTCTGGCTATTTGCAAATATCAATCAAACCAGCTGACAAACTAAAGACCGCGTTTGTATTCCGCGCAGAAACGTATCAATACAACCGAATGACACTGTCATTGGGAAATTTGTGAGCCCGAATGGAATTCTGGTTCACAAACTCTCCAGAAACATTTCAATGCGCATTAGATCTCATTCTGACAAAATACAAGTGGCAGACTTGTCTGATATACCTCTACGACGATATTATATACTCAAAGTCGGTGAAGTAACACATCAATCATGTGTACTAAATATTAACCTGCCTCGCAGCGGCCAGTGTCACCTTGAAAATTAAGAAGTGCCATTTTTACGAGTACTGTCGAGTACCTCGGTCACGTCACCATACCACGAGAACTGGAAATAGATCGAAGAAACAAGGAGTCCCTCCGGAAATGCAAGCCACCACCCTCAAAGAGGGAATTAAGATCCTTCTTCGGGCTGTATAACTTCTACAAACTGTTCATACCAAGCTTCTCTAACACTGCGTCAAAATTTACAGAACTGTTGATAAGAATAATCCCGGCTCATCCGAACTGAATATGTAACAGCTCTAATCCTTTCACTCTTTGATGGAGGCCTTTTGTATACAAAACGGCCGCAGTTGATGTAACGCTAGTGTCGACGGTGTATACCCTGTCGATACTGGCGTTACCTCAACTGAACATCGCGTATTCCGTCGATACGAACGAAAGAAACTACCGAGTGGGCTGTTCACTCTTCGAAACCCATCCAGATTGGGAACGAAAACCAATCGGGTCTTGCTACCGTTCATTTATCTAAGCAGAGAAGGAATACTCAGCAACCGAGAAAGAAAGTCTCGCCGTCTTATGGGCTCTAAAATACTCCGTCCATACCTTCTCTGCGAGAAATTTATCACTTACATAGACCATGCAGCCTTTGACTGCTTGCTAACAATTACTGACCCATCAGGCAGCCTCATGCGATGGAGGTTACGACTCACTGAATTCGATTTCCACATACAGTACAAACCTGGTAAGACGAACAGGCAAGCAGACGCAATATTTCGCCTTCGAACATCCGCAGAGGACAATTCGGATGACGCTGAAGACCTCCCGACACTTACTATTCAAGAGAATAATCACACAAACCAGGAAACCTCTTTCCTGTCGTTCAACAATGTCCACCCACAAACCCCGAACGACGATCGCCAAGTGGGTGACAACTATTTTGATTACCTCTCCGTCGACGCGGTGTGCACAACCTTACTTTTTCCGACACAATCGGATCCATTATACCAACAAATCTCCACAGAGGAGCTGATCATAACGTAAAAATAGGACGCCTTCTGTCAAACAATACGTCGAAACCTTGATGACTGAGTGGTGCTAGCCTTCGAGTTCAACAACGACCGATTAATCATCCATAAAGCTTACAACGGATCTCAAATAGTCATCCCTCATTCCTTGAATTCAAGAGTGTAGCATATAAACCACTACGCTAGACTCGGCAGGTCACCCACGGGGCATAAATCTGTACCAGGAAATACGCCATCACATGTACCGGCCTGTATGAGCAGTCGATTGCTACAGCACGGCACGGCAATGTCAAACTTGTGCCCGCAACAGCATTAAACTGAGTAAGAATTAAACGGAACTTCAAACTTTTCCGGTTGAAGCACCAATCGAATCCATCTCCATCGACGTTTTGGCTGAACACATCAAAACGGCACGCGGCAACTAGTATATACTGGTGATATCAGACCGCTTCACGAAGCTAACCAAGACCGTACCTATGAAGGGGTTGTCAGTAACCGAAGTGGCTAAGCACTTCGTGAACAAATGGGTCTTCAACTATTGGACCCCAAAGGAACTAATCTCCGATAGCGGAGGATTCTTCACCATCAGGTTCTTCAAAGACATCTAT
>JAULBU010024121.1:5170-18307 GCA_032358235.1 Odonthalia washingtoniensis
TAAATCACTTAAACTTTAGGGAGTCGGATGAAAAGGGTGCTTGGGAAAAGTCATGTATCATCGAAACCTTTTGGCAGAGTTTGGAGAAACGGTCAAGTAACATCCAATCAGGGAGCAGTCCCAGTGAAGAAAACCAATCCATACCGAATACAGGCAGTTTAGGAGGAAGTAGGGTTCCTTGTTAAAAGTGGTGTTTATGTAACATTGATGGAGCTGTGTTCATCTGAAAGTAATTCATACAATCGTAAACGGGGTATATATCATGATAATTTAGAAAGCCACAAGTTTAATGATGTAATCAGTGTGTTGAGTGAATATGTTTTGCAAACAATGATAAATCTGATTAGGGATGAAATGAAATACATGCGGTCTTCTATTATTGACTCTATGAATACTACGCTTTCCTGCATCTGCATACGTGTCTGGATACCAAGTTCCCAGAATAAAAGATATTAGTGAAACAAGCAATGACGTTTATCTACCAAATTCATCATATTAAGTATCAGAAAGAATAGTTGCAAAGAAAAATTTCTATCGTTCAAAGGTACGACGATTGGACAACATAATGATGGAAGTGTGTGCATCAGAAGGTGAAGATATCCCGGAAGGCCATATGGAAATATGGTATGAAAAGTTGGTGACATTAGTCAGGATAAAATCTGAAATTAATAACATGTTAACGGAGAAAGAGCATGCTTTAGTGCCGTTTTACGAAGTGATTAGTAGCAATGGTGAGGGTGTGGATGGAATTGATAGGTGTTTAAACTGCGTTATATTTTAATGGTAGCAGAATGCAGGAGAAGAGGGGAACTGTTATGCAGTAAGCAGTTTGGACTTATTCTCAGAGATAGTGTTAGGGGCCTAGTCCACATTGTTCGTGCGGATAGGGCAATGAGTTTTATACATGACACAGTAGCCAGAAAGAAACAGATTGAACAAGTTGGGGGTGGTGAATGTGGATGGCCATCAGACAATTTTTATGTAAATAGATTTCACAGACCAAAGGGAGAAGTTTACAGTTATGTTGGAGATGATAATTAGTAATGGATTTGTATTACGAAGTGGTGATGGAGATGGAAAATTATAAATTGAAACATGTTTGTGAGTAACATTCTAATGTCATTGTGTCAGTTCCAGTTTTACTTTTTAATAGCATTTTAGAATTATTGCATCCCATATACCATCTTGTGAGATTATAAATTAAAACATGTGCGTGTTTAACATTTTAAGTCATTAGGTCCAAAGAATATAACATCCAGCATAAAATAATAGATCCTTCTCACGATATGTAGAGATTTACAATGATCATAAATTTGTTTCATTGAACTAAGTTGTTTCATTGAACTGGCACGAGACCAGGTTGGTGTTCACAGTAAACAACGTGTAGGTAGTCTGGTATTTTCATTGGGCGTTGTAACGACATGTTTGTGTTGTGGGTGGGCGCCATAATCCATCAAACTGATAGCAAAATATCATGTATTGATGTCAGTGTTCGTCGAGTGAAATTGATCAAGTAGACAGTAGAGTGTTGAAATTGATCACTACTTAAAATAGAAGTACGCGGTTGTGAACCATCGACGATTCGATGAAGGCCTGGAAGTTATGTGGCAGGTATGAAGAATGTTGTTGCGAATGGTGAAGAGTGGTTGTTCATTTTCACAATGAAATTTGACAGAAAGTGCAGTAAATGAGGTAGAGTTGAACACCTTAAATGTTTTTCTACTTTCAAAATGAAGCAGAGCTCATATTTGCGGAAATAACATGTATAAAGACGATGTTGTAGGCAAATTTGTGGGTAGAACATAATATGTAGTATGAAGTGATATATAATCTCCAAAACTGTTTTGATTGCTCATAGATTTACTCTATTTTAAAAGGTTTCTGGTCTCTTTGCCTTCCTTTCATACGAGAAAAATCATACTTTGCTGTCAACAGTCAATATTGGTTTGACACCACAATCCTGTCCCGGCTCAAAACAGTGTATGAAATTTTATTCGGTAGGTAGTGTTGTATTTGGATTCGGTGTTGTAAAGCGTTGTTTGTGTTGTCGGCACCACAATCGACGCGATTTATGAAATTGTTATTAGCACAGAAAGGTGGACATGCTTTACATATCGTTCCTGCACATCCTTTAAGATTAAAGTCGCGAAGATAGGTGTTGATGATGATGTTTACTTTCCACTTCTCCTCCCGGTCTTCATGTCCCATCGGTGGTACCAAGTCCATTGTTACCACCATTATTACCATTACTGAGAGCAGGTGCTATTGATGATGATGGCTGGGTCAGACTGGATGCATGTACGTTACCACCAGAAGAAAGTTCTACGTTTGTTTGCTATTCATTCAAGAGGCGATCTCTTGCTGTCATTGTTGAAGATGTTTTCACGAAAGTACGATTTTCTTGTTCCGTATTGTAATGAAAACTTGCAGTACAGCGAATAGTATCATGAAATTTTTCCAATTAAACCTCACTATCAGGGAAAAGAAAGTACGTTTTCGCGAAAGTACGACTTTCTTGCTCTGTACTATAATGTACACTTACAGGACCGTAAATAGTGTCATGAGAGTTGTCCAATAAAACGTCACTGGTAAGGAAAAGATAGATAAAGATGTTTTGAACCAAAACCGAAAATGGAAGGAAACGGCCTCAGCAACATCATCATCATGACCACCCGCGGCACCACTTCGACATCATCAACAACACCCACCATGATCATGCGCCTGAAGTTAGTCGATTTCACTGCATTTGGATACATCCATGTCTACGAACAACTGAAATACACTCACGTTGCATTACATTGTTTAGTGGAGGATGAAAACAAGAAGCAAACATGAAATCGGCCATGGAGTCAGATGTTTTGTCCCATATCAAAATTTCAATGCAAATTTGTCAGTACATCGCAGTCATTTAGAGCTTCCACACCATCTGCAGTATAATTATGACAGCTTCTCGTCTGGAATTGATTTGCGGAAATTATTTTTACTCCAACATCATCAGCTGTTGTCTATTAACCAACTTTACATTATTCGAGAGAATAAAATCTTCCGAAAATCCCACAATAATCGGACGAAGATTAGAATCTCTATCCATATGTCTTTTCCTACAAATTTATTGCATTCACTACTGATTGTTGCAAGTTTGGTGGGGCTGGTGATGGTTTACGCGGCACCTGTGTTTATTACGATGAAACCAGCGGTCAGCGACGTTCCGATAATTTCAGTTGAATCAGCAATGGAGTCAGAGGTTAGTCCTTTGCTTTTATCATCACTTCAGGCATCAATGGAACCAGAGTCTAGCGCTAAGTCGTCAATATCACTGGAAATGTCAATGGAGCCAGAGTTTAGTGCTTCACCGTTGATGTCATCGGAGGTTTCTGTGAAACCAGATGCGAGTGTTCTGCCGTTGTCCACTCGTAATGTGGATGGAATTTCTGAAGGAAGTTATGGCACGCTGATATTTTCCATAGAATATAACGTTACAAAAACTCCGATGGAAACTGCGAGTACAAGTGAGATGGCAAGTGCAACCAAAAGTCGGACGTACAATACATCTATTAATTCACCACCAAGTTGGAAACCGACAATGACTACGACACCATCGTTGAAGATGAGGCCATCTTCATCTGCTTCTGTCAGCATTAGGCCGTTAATTTCAGTAACGTCCACGGAAACAATTTCAGTAACTCCCACGGAGACAATTTCAGTTACTGCTTCTTCTTCCATTTCAGTCACTCCAGAGGCATCAATTTCAAATAATGAAAAAGCGCCAAAGACAATCACGACGGCAACGCCATTTGAAAACACTACACAAACTGGTAAACCAAGTTCAACCACAGCTCCATCAATACAACAATAAGCAGTACTCCAAGGCAACCTGCGAATGAAAATTCAAGAAGCGAAGAACATCAACTGGAGGTTAGTCGGAGTGTTAGGTTTTCTTCTAACAGGTGATATTGATGACACGAAAGCAAATTCTCCCAAAGATGCAGCGAATCAGAAGCTCACTACTGGGAAATCTGTGGTGGGAATAAGCCTTTTCAAGCCAAAGAATTCTGCAGAGAGAAAGAAAAGGTACAATTACAATCAAACTGAACTTAAGGCTGAGCGTATGTCTGATTCTATGTCTGAGACAAATACAACCCACAAACGTCCAGATGATGAATTTTTGCACATTATCGGGAATGAGGTGGTGGCTTCGGGACGTGTATTGTATGTATTCCTCACCGTATCATAATTAGCTACAGCAACAGCATCGTCAACAACAGGCGCAACAACACAACCAACGACAACATTCAAATACTTCATCCTGTAATAATAATAGTAAAAAGATTACAGAGGGCTTTATGGACCCAAATGGGGAACAGACTGTGGACCTACCAGTATGAATTAAAAATGTAATGAAACGGATATCACGATATATCATCATCTCAATCAAGCATTTAAATTCATTCATCGTAATCGAGAAAATAAAACAATGATAAATAAATTGTGGCCTTGTAAAAAATTAATAGCTAGTATAAAAAACATCGAAAAAGATACATATTACTGCTGCTAGTGTTGCTAGTGATTATCTATTATATTATCTAAGTCATTTATTACATATAATTATAGATGATGATGGATATTTTTCAGCACCGAAAGTAGTTCAAAGAACTGAATTAGGTGTACAATTGTATCAATTGTTAGCTAATGAAACTAGATAAGATCCATTGATGGATGAAGGAATACATGAAAATGGATTGGTTAAACTATGAAACATGGTAATAATTCATGGAAAATGAATAATCACTAATAATGCTCTTTCCTTTTTTTCCTTTTTTTTCTTATTAAAACAAGTCAATTTTACATTATTATTCGTCAGATTCATCTCCACCTTCCTCTTCCACTTCAATATCTTCATAACCTATACCATCTATATATTCTAAATCATTACCTTCCTCTTCATAAGAAGAGGATTCTTCTTCACCACTATCGTGAACTACATTCACGTTTTTACTGTCAGTAAATAGTTGTAACTCCCCAGTAATAGTTCTGGAATATAAAATGTAGCAATCTGGCAGAGATACGAACCATGAACAGATAAAGGAAGAAAATGCTTGTGTGTTCAAAGCGATGTAAAACATATTATATCCAGGACATATCAACGATTTTTTGTGCATCATATCATCATTTCTCAGTCTGTCAAGTAAAGGTCCATCTGTACCCAACGACAGTTCTTTTCGAAGCATTTGTTTTCTCTTCTTAGACTCCATTCCTTCCCAAAAGAAGCGTAATGTGTCAGAAATAAATTTAGAAGCAGCAACTGGAAGCTGGTTCTTTTATTTGCAAACAGATTCTATAGGAACATGACCACCTTTCAACGACTTACTTCTTGTGACATTTCTTTTTCCATGTCTGTCATCATTTTACAATTTTCTATTGCCCGTCTCCGCTTCTTCGTCAATATTGTCTTCGCTATCTGCCGGTTCTTCACAAATTAAAACATCTACAATTCCTGTTACAATCGCATCAAGGTGAATCAGTGTCATAACAGTAGCATCATCAGCAGGTTTCGTTACAAACTTTCTAAAATCGTGAAACGCTTTCCGAGCAGCCTTATTTCCGAACAGCTCATCCACACTACGTGACGTACCGGATTTATCTGATTCTATAATCAAATCAGATACAGTTGTAGCACAAATCTCTTCATATTTTTCTTTTTCCCACCAAGAAGTATCCCTCTGTCCATTTGGCTGGAGCAAATGCATTTTTTAATATGCCTTTTTCATCTATTTCACTTTCTTTTCTTGGCATTGACTTAATAAAGACGATAATACAGAACTATTAGCTTTCGAGACAGTCATATGTTCATATCCAAGCGCCATAAAAAGTGTCTTTCATACTGTTCTTTCATATGCTAAACGTCTGAGTACATACCGCTTCAAATCTATTTCTCAACTCCTTACTTTTGTATGCAACCCTGAATATGTTATTCTCAAATTCCGAAGGAGGTAAGTTATTCATGCCGTGTCTCATCAATGTGATATAACATTGGCCGAAAAATTTACTGAGGCCATCAGGACCAGCGGTAAAGAATGTCCCTTTCCACGACTCCTCCATCGAGCAAATTGGATATAATAATGAAGTATCGTATAGACTAGTACAACTTGATTCTTCTTCATCACTCCCGAAGTAGGATTTCATTAATGGGGACCCTGAATGATGCTCATTTACCTCAATTATTTCCGGTTTAAATACTTTTACTTCTATCCCTCTTCCTCTCCAATCCCTGCAAACACGATCCTCATCACTAATGACATTTAGTGCCCTTTCAATTGTACAGTGCATATCATAGCACCCAGACATACATACTTCAAATATGTATCGGTGGGAGAACGTCTTCACACGATCATATAATTGATACATGTACTGCGCCATCATAAACAGAATTTCAGTGGTACTAGAACCTTCAATGAACCTTGCTCTATCAACGTCCTTTTTTCACTTTAAACGATGTTGAAGGTATACCAGATGATGTCTTTGACATCTAGGATGTTACTCATGAGCATTTTGTATAGGTACTGGCGCACTCAGCCTCAACTTTTGCGCTGTTAGTTCTTTCTCTAGTTCTTACACTTCTATTTCCAAATAGAAACCCTGGAAAAAAGTTCCTGACAAATTCTTTTGGAAGATTCGTGATCTCTTTTGCGTTGGTTGTAGACATTCACAGGAACTTTAATAACTTTAGATTATTCTTGGCCAGGACTTGCCACAACAACACCTTGCTGTCACCTTCTAATTGAATGTAAATAATTGCTTATAAACGATTATTCATCATAATCATCCTCAGATGATGAACGCAGTACGTCCTCTCTTTCTCTTTTTTTTCTTCCGATGTTTTCCCTGTTCTTTTCTTTTTTCCGAGGACTGCACCTTGATCTTCGTTTTAAACATCTTCACTATCGTTCTGTCTCACTGATTTCACTATTCGTCTACTTCGGTTACTTGTTTTGCACCTCTTAGTCACTATCTCATCCTCTTCATTGCGTACATCCTTAGTAACTCGTGACTCTACGTCTTCTTCATTTGTTTCGGATGGAGTCACAACAGCTTGACTGGACTGTCCCACAAATTATTGGGCAACAACTCGACATGCTCGTTTTGTTTTCGATGGTGATGGTCTAATTTCTTCACCAGAAAGAACAATCTTAGTAGATGGTGCCCGCTAGGATGGTTCAACCAGAGATGCAGGAGTTGTATACCTTGAACTTCTTCTTCTCCTATTAGTTCATGTGGCAGTGTACCATTTACCCTGCAGCAGAATGAAAGTATCATCCTTCCTGCCACATCTAAAATATTTATTCCTCTTCAGAACAATTTGAAGTCCGTTCCTACTCTCTTCATCTTTAGTGAACCCTTCGCCGTTACAAGAACATGATGCTCTACTAACAAAAACATTGTTTTTTATTTCTTCTAAAGGTTGTATAATTATTTCTGATATTATCATCAACATATTCATTTCCATCATTAGAGTCCATTTCGGTGAGAAAAGATCTTTTTGGAAACATTGCTTCATATACGCCACTATACTTCCATGAAAGTGTTCTTTCAAATAAAATGTGTCGGTATGATATATTATTCCATGGAC
Organism: Odonthalia washingtoniensis; assembly: GCA_032358235.1. Taxonomy (NCBI): domain Eukaryota; phylum Rhodophyta; class Florideophyceae; order Ceramiales; family Rhodomelaceae; genus Odonthalia; species Odonthalia washingtoniensis. The sequence goes on from JAULBU010024121.1 coordinate 12,798, forward strand.
AAAGGGCGTATCCAATTTCATCGAAAACACTAATTTAATCTCTCGTGATCATGTCTAAGGTGAGTGTTGAGATGTTCCATCAGCCAAAAGGCCAAAAATTCACTATAGTCTATAGTAGACGGCGTACTATCAATACCTCGTCCCTGAGGGTTTATGGATGAATTGAAATTATTTTCGAATTTCTTTCCCACTTCTTTCAAGCACATTTGTGGATATATGATAGCCAGGATGGTTTTGGAATTTTTAACTGAATGTCTTTTTCTTCAAAAGGATCATTTCTTTCGTCAATGTGTGGCTGATTGAAATAAAATCTTTCATCCTTCGTTCTATTGATTTGCACTGTTTCCACACCGTTATCAACACCATTATCTATATTTTCCTCATTATCCATTCCATTGAAAACTTTTTCGTTTCGAAACAACTTCCATGTGTCATATTTTCGATGATGGGCAATATTCGTAACCGTTAATCTGCTGAAAAAAGTTCCATTGGGCCATCACCCTCATGATTCTCGCCCTTCCGACCATGAACATTTATACAAAATCGTACAGCACAAAACGTATTAGCTGCGTCTGGTAATTAAAAGTATGTGCTGCTACTGTGAGAAGACAACCAAATAATCACGGTTCTTAACATAAATTTACTAAAGAATTTACAACTAAATATAATGTCAAAATCAGGAAGCCCACGCAACAGTTCCGCCTTCCACGGCTTAATTGGGTCTTTCCTTAGAATATCTAATTTCCCAGCTTTGTCTAGAACTTTTCGCCTTTCCAGTTTTCCGTTAGTTTCGAAATCGATTTCTTCCCATAATAATTCTGTTTTCCAACAAGATCGACTTTTTATCCATCGCACCAATTCTAAGTTTGTACCTTTCTTCTGCTTGCAGTAGTTCTTTTCTGGTCTTATTCTCTTTTTCTACAATCTGTTCGAACAACAACGACATTTTGAATTGCTTGTCAATGCCACTGGAACCATTTCTCTCACTATTTCTCTCAACAACACCTCGTAGATAAAGGTTTTCTCTATTGCGGCCTACCTCTTGTTCGATGTCATGTCCCTTTTTTCATGGCTGCCCGCATCAAATTAGGAGATTTGGACGGTACATGCTCATCTGCTTCATCGGATGGTAATTTGTTTGGAAAGTTTCGTGTGCGACTACCTACCGGTGCACCCTTTCTATCTTCACCATCACCCCCACCGCTCTGATTTTTTTTTGGCATCCTACAATTCCGAATTTCATCTGCTCTACAACCTTCCTCTTTTTTCCTTCTGACAGCCCTTTTACTCCCTTTATCAATGTCACCGACTTCACCAAGTCGGTTTTCGTTGGTACATGTACGTGTACTTGTATAACTACTCACTGGTCCACCACTTGATCTCGTCTCCACATAAGTCCCAATTGAATTTTCACTCGTTTCGTCTGGAAGAACCGGCATCTCTGTACATGCTGGACGGGATGATGAAACGTCTCATCCTTTATTACCTGCGGTCATAACGGTCCGTTGAGTATAAAAAAAGTTTAGGTTCTGTCTTGATCAGGTCAGTTGTTATCGTTCGAATAGGACTAGATCTATACATTCGACCAGGCTTTTTTATGTTTCATTAGTGTTTGAGGCTGTTGTAACTCTCGAAAAACCTGTTATACAATTAGAATTTACAAGTTTTCAATAAATTACACCCTTGTAGTACCATCGGCCGTTTCTGTATTTCGTAGCCCTATAGATTATTCAGTTCCATTATTGGTACAAGACATAAATTGATGAAACGACACCTCGAGCACACAAATAGTGTAAACTCCCATTACTAGCCTCACCATCATCTTATTCTGCAGACACCGTATTTAGCTTAACGACAATATTTTATGTGCTTCATGATCCGATGCTGATCTTCATTATCCGAAATGAAGATCATTTCAACTCGAATACCTCATACTGTTTTGAGACTCCTTTTCCTCCACACACATCTTCAAATACACATAACAATAAACACTAACTAACAATTAGAGTTTATACTTTATTTTTTGTCATACTGGTATCACTTCGAAGACCCTGCGCCAAATTTGTTCCTACCATCATTCTCAATGATAACAATATCAACATCATTGCTACTCCCATCATCCTCAATAATAACAATATCAACATCATTGATACTGCCAACATTCCCATCAATAATAATAATATCAACGACATTGCTACTACCATGATTCTCAATAATAACAATATCAACATAGTTAATATTGCCATCAATCTCATCAATAATAACAATATCAATTAAATTGCTACTACCATCATTCACATCAATAATAACAATATCAACATTGCCACAACCATCATTTTCATCTATAACATTCTCAAGATGGTTACCATAACCATTATTCTCAGTAATAACACTATCAACAACATTGCTACAGCAATCATTATCAGTAATATTAATATCAACAACTACCATCACTATCACCAACAACAACGTAATCATCATCATAAAAACAACAAAATATGTCTATCAACATCATCAACAGAACGCATTATCAGACTAACACAATCAACATCAATGACATAATCGATCACTCCGTCCACCCGCACTCGGGTGCATTCACAAGTAGTGTCACATTTTCCAGACATTGTGATGCACGCGGGAATCCTTCTGTGTATTAAGCGAAAAAAGAAAGCCCAGATTAATAGCTGTATAAATCATTAAATTTCTGTATTCAAAATATTTAAATAATGCATCTGATTAATCACCATCTATAAGTTGTTCAGCTAGTGGTGTATAATCTTCATTAAATCCAAATAACATCATTGGAGAAATACCAAGATAAAGAACATTGCCACAGATTCTGAAAGTAATCTAATGAAAAAAATCTAAACTGCCTTCTTCTATATCCACCTAAATTATAACCATGTCTACGATTACGGGGATCGGACGTTTCATCAGGTTATGGTATAGGCGGAAATGGAAAATTACATTTGATAGCGTTTTTCAAATATGTTTCTATAATTGGACGGATTCGAAAAATCCACAAATCTGAAACGAATATAATAAATGCGACAATGAAATTTAAATTGAAAAGAAAACAGCAACGAACAATTTTGGACTGTGTACTTGTAGAAGTGCTAGAATATTTGTGCAATCGCCTAGATTTTTGACCCAGAATTCAGCATATAATTGACTGGATTCAAAAGGGAATGGATCAAGACGAGGAAGAATAATCCTTCTATACACAAACGTGACTAATGAAAATCCGAATGACAGTGCTACTTGAACAAATACTTGAATTTGTCTCATGGTAAGCGATGAAAAACGCAATATGTAACGGAAGGAATAAACTGTGAAAAACCATAAATCGCCGAAAGAAAGAATGCAACTTATCTTTGAAAGAAGGGTATGTAAAGTACATTTAAACTTATACAGAGAGATACCAAGTAGCCAAAATGATTACGCCAATATATCTAAAAACAGCATGATTGAGTAGAATAGTTGTCATAACACACAGTTAGGCAACAATTACAGCAATTAATGGAATGGGTGATGTACGAAACGGTCTGTCACGATCTGCTAGAGAAAAAAATTCTGTAGTATATAAATATGCAATGGAAATCATGACGTAGACGTTGCTGATGAGGACGAAGACCCATTGTTTTCTAATTGTGTGTATCTTAGTATTTTGCAATGGAATTATAGCAAAGAAAATGGCGACGTAGGCTGATGGCACGACGAAGAATGTCGTTTGCACAATTTTCATCTGTTCGCAATTACCTTTTTCATTTTCATTGTGACTGTGATGATGGGAATCGGGCTGTTGCGTGGACTCAGCGGGTTGTGAAGGGGGTGGTATGTCTTCTGGTTTGAGGTAGTGTCCTGCCATGTCAAGTTCGCGATGGGCTATTCAGTTCGCTCCTGGGACGGAGGACGAGACTAAGCAAAAACCACTATTAATGACTGGTTTTGGTGGTGGGTGGTTAGTAAATAACCTCATAATTAAATTAAGAGTCTCTTAACATTTTTAAAGAACAATAGGAAATAAAAACAGATCACAAACATTCCTAGATCGTATTTTCTGGAATACATAATATTTTGTAGATTATTTCTGGGGCGGATCAGTGGTACTGTACGTACGTTAACTGATAATTATTGTTAAGGAATAATATCTACATAATATTATTATTACTATTATTACATATATCGTACAGTACTGTTGAAAGAGATAGTAACAATATTAACATAATAATAATAATAATATTCTCTCTTTCAACACTGCTACCATTCAATGTGCACACGTGTAAGAATTTAGACCCCGAAAAGAGAGACCGCACAAATATATCCGTAGAGTAGTTTGGACCGCGCAATAGGACCGCAACAGTGAGTTTTTGGACCTGTTTTTTTCCCAGTGCCTTTCACAGTTTTCTTTGATTATTTACAGGAGCACCAATCGGTCCTCTAACTCTACAGTATTGCCAGTTTGTTTAAGGCGGTGATCAGCCACACCCATAGCGAAAGCAAAGGGAGGAAAATTTATCGGAACGTCTGAAAAAAATTATATTTAAAGGTCACATCGTAGCTCCGACGTGACGTTTAAATATAATTTTTTTAAAATAAATTATTTAGCCTGTTGCCATCACCGTCAATTACCTAGGTGATTGACGGTGGTGGCAACAGGCCAAATCATTTAAGTTTTATATTTTAATGAGTGTACATGTCTATACGTGTGAAAGAAACGCTCCCCAAAAATACCCACAGAACATTAACCACAGTGGTTGATGTTTTGGAAGTGACTCGCAATTTTCCAAAAATCTCTATTTTGATTATTTCTGTATACTACAAGCATCTAATGCTGAACAAATGTCCAAAAACTCTGCAGAACCAAAATCAAAGACACCACTTGTACCAAAAATATCATCTGTCTTACGATCATCTCGAATCCGTAAACTACGACGTTCATCCAATGACTTTTCAGATGAGGGATAAAAGCACCGTTTAAGCTCTTTATCATTATAAATCGCCACCGACACTGCGTCACAAACATTGCATACAAAGACAAATCCACAGTAAGCTTTTCACCTAACGGCACTCTGCTATAACCAGAACGCCATGAACTTTCTTCACTTTAACATGACATGACCATAATCTTTTCTTTCATTTGACCGGTCTATTCTACACGCCAGTACGTAAGTCATTCCGGAATTATTCAATTTTATGATGTCATATACTGTCGATACTGAAACTGCACCCGTCAATATCGATCCCAACAGTGCAAGGCCTGCACCTCCTTCAATACCAAATATCAATACTGGTGGTCGAAGTTTGGCTATGGAATTCAGGCAGCCTCTATCCACCATTCAATTTTTAAATATGAATAACGTACAGCTATACTGAGATCAGACGTTGCTAATATATGTATTGTCGATGGTGACGTGATGCTGATGCTGATGCTGATAATGATAATGATAATGATAATGATAATGATAATGATAATGATAATGATAATGATAATGATAATGATAATGATA